>AWOL01S0006473.1:0-15685 GCA_000715115.1 Nicotiana otophora | reverse complement strand
TCTTAGAACACATAATTACTTATTAAATTTAAAGATGACATTTTGGGTCATCACAATGACCTTTTGGGTCATCACTAAAAGGTATGAGATTTTAAAATATGCCACAATTGTAAATGATTTTGCTATTTTTGGAATAAAGCAAAAGTAATACCATTTATATTAATAACTCTTTAAAAAAGATCTATCATGTAAAAACCTCTAAAACAAAAGGCTCTTTTTATAAATTATATTTATTCTCTAATACCTCATTTTGTTTAAAGGTTTATGATATAGGTAATTCGGATTTAGGAGGATCAAAACTTTAAAAAGAAAAAAAGAAAAAAAGAAAAAGAAAGTTATTTCTAGAAAATGTCATCATTCTCTAATATCTCAATTTGCTTGAAATTTAGAGACCGTAAAATCAATGAAGGAGCATATAATTCAAAGAGGACTCCATCTATATTGAGAAAAAATTATCACTAGGTTCTTTCATGCATATTTGTACGGCGATTATTTTTATTATTCTAACTGTGATAAATCATTTTTGTTCAATTTGAATAGTGATATTTTAACTATTGTAATCTAAGAATAGTTTTAAAGAGATGATTCCTGTCATGACCCAAAATCCCAACCTGTCGTGATGGCGCCTATCTCGATACTAGGCAAGCCGATAATCTCGATAAACCACAATTTCTCTTAAATTTGAAAATACAACAATTTACTACAATACAAAATCTCATAAATACTGACACGAACACTCCCCAAAACCTAGTGTCACTGAGTACATGAGCATCTAATATGAATACAAGTCTGAAAATTACGGTCTATAATAGTTTGAGTCCAAATACAGTAAACAAGGAGATAGAGAAGGAGAGACAAGGTCTGCAAAATACGGCAGCTACCTCAAAATCTCCTGAAAATTAGCTGTACGGAAGAATCAACACCCGCTATGTCCGGGAACACCTGAATCTGCACACGTAGTGCAGGGTGTATTATGAGTACAACCAACTCAGCAAGTAACAATAATAAATAAGAAACTGAAGATAGTGACGAGCTATACAATTATAATTCATTTTCAGTAAATTCCAGCAAAGAATAAACATATTTTCAAATCCGGCAGTTTAAATCAAATCATTTTTTATACAATTCAAGTTCATTTAATCCGTAAATAGAATCTTTCAGAAATTTCACCAAAATAACAGATAGCAACTAAGTGCATCAACCAATGAAAAACAAGTACAGCCTCTCATGACAACAATCACTCACTGGGTACCCATCTCTCGGCACTCACACTCAATGGGTACCTGGGCTCACTAGGGGTATACATACTCTGGAGGGGCTCCTACAGCCCAAGCTCTATAATCTGCACAGACAACTCACGTGATGCACGGACAACTCACGTGCCATAACATAAATATCTGGATCCGCACGGCCAACTCACGTGCTATAGTATAATATAAGGATCTGCAAAGCCAACTCACATGCTATAGTATGATATAAGGATCCACACGGCCAACACACGTGCCATAGTATAATATTTCATAATCTGGCCCTCGGCCTCACTCAGTCATAAAGCTCTACAGTCGCTCGGGCTCTCAACAATCATGAAATCAGACCAAACAATAATGATATGACACATCAATAATGAACAATAGAGACTGAGACAAAATAATCAAGTAAACTGTGACTGAGTAAGAAATAACAATTTAAGCAAATAATTCAACATGTACAAGACCTCTATGGGTCCCAACAAACCAACATATATCCTAAGCATGGTTTCTAACATGACTTATAGTCAAAGTCAAATCACAATCCCCTCGGTGCATGGTTTCTAACATGACTTACAATTTCCATGGGACGGACCAAGTCACAATCCCCTTGGTGCACGCCCACACGCCCGTCACCTAGCATGTGCGTCACCTCCAAAATAATCACATGATACACAATTCTGGGTTTCATACCCTCATGACCAGATTTAAAACTGTTACTTACCTCATAGCATGAAATTCTTTACTCTGCTATGCATTTGCCTCGCAATTCGGCCTCCGAATGCTTCGAATCTAGTCACAAATAATTCGTTTCAGTCAATAAAATTTATTGGAATTAATTCCATAAGAAAATGCTAATTTGCATTAAACATTAGAAGTTTAGCTCAAAAATCACAAGTGGGGCGTACCTCTCGAACTCAGTAAAAGTTACAAAATCCGAAAACTCATTCAACCACGAGTCTAACCATACCAATTTTATCCAAATCTGACCCCAACTCGACCCTCAAATCTTCAATTTACACTAAGAGAGTTTTCTAACTTTTCCAACTTAATTCACCAATTAAAAGATAAAAACAACCATGGATTCGGGTAATTTAACCAATATTGAGTTAAGAACACTTACTCGTTATTTTCCTTGAAAAACTCCCGAAAATCGCCTCTTCCCGAGCTCAAATCCGTCAAAAATTGAAAATGGGACGAAGCCCCATTTTCAGAATTTAAACTCCCTGCCCAGACATTTGCTCTACACGATCGCGAACATTCCCACGCGATCGCGAAGAACAATTTTCCATCACCCAGATTTTACTCTACGCGATTGTGTACATTCCCACGCGATCGCGAAGCACAATATCACAGACCTACGCGATCGCGGAATCGTGAAGCACAAAACACATGACTTCTATTTCCTATACACTAACTCTACGCGAACGCGGCCTTCTTCACGCGTTCGCGAGTCACAAAATCCTAGAGCTACGCGATCGCAAAGCACAAAATGCCACTGCCTCACATTAACCCTACGCGGTCGCAGATATCCCCACGCGATCACATAGAACAAAAACCCCCCACTGACCAACTAAGCCTACGCGATCGCAGACGCATTCATGCGATCGCGTAGAAGGAAAACATCATCAGATAGCAGAAAGTTCCACTAGCTGTTCAAGTCCAAAATTTTGATCCGTTAACCATCCAAAACTCACCTGAGCCCCTCAGGACTTCAACCAAATATATCAACAAGTCCTACAACATCATACGGACTTAGTCGAACCCTCAAATCACCTCAAACAATGCTAAAATCATGAATTATACCCCAATTCAAGCCTAATGAACTTTAAAATTTCTAATTTCTACAAACGACCCCAGAACCTATCAAATCACGTCCGCTTTACCTCAAAGTTTGCACACAAGTCATAAGTGACATAACGGAGATACTCAAATTTTAAGAATCGAATTTCGACCCAGATATCAAAAAGTCAACCCCCCGGTCAAACTTCCCAAAAATTCAACTTTCAGCATTTCAAGCCTAATTCCACTACGGACCTCCAAATAATATTTTGGGCACACTCCTAAGTCCAAAATCACCATACAGAGCTTTTGGAATCATCAAAATTCAAATTCGAGGTCGTTTACACATAGGTCCATATCCGGTCCATTTTTCTAACTTAAATTTTCAATTATGAGACTAAGTGTCTCATTTCACTCCGAATTCCTTTCGGACCCGAACCCACTAACCCGGTAAGTCATAAAACAACTATAATGCATAAAATGAGCAGTAAATGGGGGAACAGGGTTATAATACTCAAAATGGCTGGTCGATTCCTTACGTTATCCCCCTCATAAACAAACATTCGTCCTCGAACGGGTTTAGAACAATACCTGGAGTCTCAAATAAGTGTGGATATTTGTTCTGCATCTCCTGCTCAATCTCCCAAGTAGTTCTCCAGTTGGCTGGCCTCTCCACGTCATAAGTCAAATTATCGCCTAGCTCTACTGTACTAAAATCCAAAATATGAGACGGATCCTCAACATACTTTCGGAGCATGGATACATGGAACACTGGATGACCACCTGATAGACAAGGTGGCAAAGCAAGTTCATAAGCCAGCTCTCCAATTTTCTTAAGTATCTCAGAAGACCCAATATACCGAGGGCTAAACTTTCCCTTCTTCCCGAACCTCAACACACCCTTCATGGGTGAAATATTGGGCAGAACCTTCTCCCCTACTATGTGAACAACATCACAAACCGTCCTGTCGGCACAACTCTTTTGTCTAGACTGTGCCGTGCGAAGCCGTTCCTGAATCACTTTGACCTTCTCTAAAGCATCCTGAACCAAGTCAGTACCCAATAGCCTAACCTCACCTGGCTCAAACAAACCCACCTGAGATCAGCACCGTCTCCCATACAAAGCTTTATACGGAGCCATCTGAAAGATTGACTGGTAGCTATTATTGTAAGCAAACTGCACGAGTGGTACAAGCACGTAGCATAAATTGATCCCAAGAACCCCCAAAATTAATGACACAAGCGCGTAGCATATCCTCCAATATCTGAATAGTGCACTCAGACTGTCCGTTTGCCTGAGGGGTGAAATGTTGTACTCAACTGAACCTGTGTGCCCAATTCTCGCTGCACTGCCCTCCAAAACTGTGAGGTAAACTGCGTACCCCGATCTGAAATAATGGACACTGGCACACCATGTAGGCGAACAATCTCATGAATATAAATCCCAACCAACCGCTCCGAAGAATAATTAGTATCGATCGGAATACAATGCGCAGGATTTGGTCAACCGGTCTACTATCACCTAAACAACATCAAACTTTCTCAAAGTCTGCGTGGGAGTCCAACTACGAAGTCCATGGTAATACGCTCCCACTTCCACTCTGAAATTTTAAGTCTCTGTAGCAATCCGCCTGGTCTCTAATGCTCGTACTTTACCTGTTGATAATTTAAACACCGAGTTACAAACCCAACTATATCTTTCTTCATCTGCCTCCACCAATAGTATTGTCTCAAATCCTGATACATCTTCGTGGCGCCTGGATGAATAGAGTACCACAAACTGTGAGCTTCCTAGAGAATCAGCTCACGCAAACCATCTACATTAGGCACATATAGCCTACCCTGCATCCGTAATACACCGTCATCTCCAATAGTGACTTTCTTGGCATCACCGTGTTGAACCGTATCCTTAAGGACAAGCATATGTGGATCATCATACTGGCGCTCTATGATGGGATCATATAAAGAAGACCGAGAAACCACACAGGCCAAAACTCGATTCGGCTCGGAAACATCTAATCTAACAAACTAATTATCCAAGGCCTAAACATCCAATGCTAAAGGCCTCCCTGCTACCGATAAGTATGCTAAGCTACCCAAACTCTTCTCCTTATGACTCAAGGCATCGGCCACCACATTAGCCTTTCCGGAATGATAAAGAATGATGATATCATAATTCTTAAGCAACTCCAACCACCCTCGCTGCCGCAAGTTAAGATCCTTCTATTTAAACAAATTTTGTAGACTCTGATGATCACACTAGACACCGTACAAGTAATGCCGCCAAATTTTCAAGGCATGAACAATAGCCGCTAACTCAAGATCGTGGACTGGATAATTCTTCTCATATACCTTTAACTGTCTAGATGCATAGGCAATCACCTTACCATCTTGCATCAGCACTGCGCCGAGGCTAATACGTGATGCGTCACAATACACAGTATAAGACTCTGAACATGTAGGCAACACCAATACTGGAGCGGTAGTCAAAGTTCTTTTGAGCTTCTAAACTCTCTCTTCACACTCATCCGACCACCTGAAAGGAGCACCTTTCCGTGTCAATTTAGTCATAGGCGATGCAATAGACGAGAATCCCTCCACAAAATAACGCTAATAACTGGCCAAGCCGAGAAAACTCCGAATCCCAGTAACTGAAGATGGCCTGGGGCAAATCTGAACTGCCTCTATTTTCATTGGATCCACCTTAATTGTGATGACCCAAAATGTCATCTCTAAATTTAATAAGTAATTCTGTGTTCTAAGACCTCGAAAAGTACCATTTATCATTCCTCAACTTGCGTTCATAGTCCGTAAAATTTTCCAGTGTTTTGACAATTTCGGTAGGTCCGTATCATGATTTGGGACTTGGGCATATTCCCGGAATCGTATTCCGAGGTCCCTAGCCCAAGATATGGTATTTTGATGAAAATATTAAAAGCTTGAAAGCTTAATGATTTTTAAGAAATTACTAGTGTTGGATTTATTTACTCCGGGCACGTATGTTGGTTCTGGAGCCCGGCATAGGTCCACTATAATATTTATGACTTTTTTGCCAAATTTGGTGAGAATCGGAGTTGTTTTGACGTGATTCGGACGTCCGGTTGTGAAAATATAAGTTTCAAAGTTTTCTTGAAAATTTCCTTTAATTTGGCATCCGATTCATAGTTCTAGGTATTAGTTTGCGATTTGATCGTGCGAGCAAGTTCGTATGATGTTTTAGGACTTGTGTGCATGTTTGGTTTGGAGCCCCGAGGGCTCGGGTGAGTTTCCGATAGGATACGGGATGATTTTGAACTTAGAAACAATATGGTTTTCTGTAACTTCAGGTTTCTGGTATTTCCTTCATCGCATTCGCGAATGTACTCTCGCGAATGAAAAAAGCAAACCGGGCTGGCTGAATTTTCTTTCTTCACGAACGCGAAGCTTTAGAGGCCTGGGGGAGGGGTCAGTTGTCCTTATACACGAACGCGAGCAATGGCACGCGAACGCGAAGGCCGGGGGGAAGAAGCCTTCGCGAACGCGAAGTAGGACTCGCGAACGCGAAAGCCACGGGTTGCTACTCATCACGAACACGACAAGCCCTTCGCGAACGCGAAGGAGGACTCGCAAACACGAAAGCCATGGGCTGCTACTCATCGTGAACATTACAGGCCCTTCGTGAACGCGAAGAAGGTCTGACCCTTGTGACTTAAAACAGCACCAAAACAGGATTTTTCTATGCGGGGAGGGGTCAGTCGTCCTTCTACGCGAGCGCTGGCACGCGAACACGAAGGCCAGGGGTGAAAAGGCCTTCGAGAATGCGATGGAGGATTCGTGAACGCAAAAGCCACGAGATGCTACTCATCACGAACGCGACAGGCCCTTCGCGATCGCGAAGAAGGCCTGACGCATGTGACTTAAAACAGAACCAAAATGGGATTTTCCCATTTTTCACAAACCCTAAATTAGAACTCGGTTAAGGGGCGATTTCAAAGGCGTTTTTCACGATTTCGAACTCGGTAAGTGTTCTTTGTCATATAGTGATTGTATTTCATAAATCTAAGTCTATATTCATCATTTATTTTGGATTTAGATGGAAAAAATTGGAATTTTTATAAAATCTTCCAAAAATAAAAATTTAAGATTTGAAGGTCCATTTGACATCGAAATTTGATAAATTTTGTATGGTTGGACTCGTATCGGAACTGGTGTTCGGATTTCGTAAGTTTTTCCGAGATTTGAGATGTGGGTCCCACTGTCTAATATTTTAATGAATTTTAGGTTTTTATCCGTAACATTAGTACATTCATATGGAATTACTTCCTATGATTCGTATTGAGTAAATTGAATTATTATGAATAGATTTGAAGCTTTTGGAGACAAATTTAAAAGTTAATGTTATGGTCGAGTAATTGATTGGAATTTTTAAAGCGAGGTAAGTGTCGTGATTAACCTTTACTTGAGGGAATATAACCCTTAAACTATTTGTTACGTGAAATGCGTGTGAACGACGTATAGGCGAGGTGACGAGTGTCTATACGTCGTCAAATTAATTATTTGTATAATTACTTGAAAAATCATAAATCATTTTTAAATCATGAATTAATTATTATAATAATTGTTTCTCTCCTATTCTTTGTCAAATATTAATTCTTGAATTTCGACATTAATTGTTACATGTTATTTGAATTATGTGTCGTAATTGTTATTTGACACATAACATATTAAATATTAAACTGCCTATATCTCCCCGATTTCCATAATAATTTGCTTTTGTCATTGTTTGTTTCATAATTAAATAATAATTATTGCATGCTTGTTGTTTTATAATCTTATATTAATTGTTGTGTTTATTGAGAAAATTTCTTCTATAAGAATTGGTAAATGAATATATTGGAGGAGCGGGTTGCACGTCGCAACAGAATTGATTAAAATGGATATATTGGAGGATCGGGTTGGACGCCGCAACAGACTTATTAAAAGTCAGTATTTGGGGGATTGGATTGCACGCCGCAATAGACTTGTTTAAAAGTCAATATATATACTTGATTAAAAATAATTATATGAGAGAATTGGAAATGAATATGTTGTGAGAGGGGGTTGCACGCTGCAACATAATTGAATGTGAATATATTGTAAGAGCGGGTTGCACGCTGCAACAAAATTGAATATGAATATATTGTGAGAGCGGGTTGCACGCTACAATAAAATTGATGGAAATGATAATTGGTTATGACTACTGAATTGGCTTCAATTATTATAAATGAGTTACCTGATTTATTTCTATAATTGTTGTTGTTACTAATATTGCGTACAGGTAATATAAGTGACCCGCCTTAGCCTCGTCACCACTTCGTTGAGGTTAGGCTCAGCACTTACCAGTACATTGGGTCGGTTGTACTGATACTACACTTTGCACTTCTTGTGCAGATTTTAGAGTTGGTCCCAGCGGCGTACCATAGATTTGCTCGGATTTCAGCTACTCAGAGGAGACTTAAGGTATAACTGCACGACATCCGCAATTCTGAAGTCCCCGTCTACTTTACTTTCGCTGTGTGTTTATTTCCAGATAACTTTATTTTATTCAGGCCCTTATTTGTATTATTCTAGAAGTTCGCGCACTTGTGACACCAAATTCTGGGATGGTATTTAGACACCATTATTTTTATGGATTATTCACTATATTTAAGACTTTACTTCCGCAATCGTTTTTTGTTATTAATAAATTTAAAACTTGTTTAAAAATTGGCTAATATTATTCTAATGTTGGTTTTCCTAGCAAGTCAAATGTTAGGCGCCATCACGGTCCAAAGGTGGAAATTTCGGGTCGTGACAGTTGGTATCAGATCACTAGGTTACATAGGTCTCACGAATCATGAGCAAGCTTAGTAGAGTCTGAAGGATCGGTATGGAGACGTCTATACTTATCTCTCAGAGGAAATAAAGTTTAGGAATAATATCACTTCTTTCTTATTATGTCGTGCAAATTTATTCCATCATCGATGATTGAATCATTCTACTCTTATTCTCTCGCAGATGGTGAGAACACGTAATAGCTCTACCGATGGATAAGGACCAGAGCTCCCGGTGGCAACTATGGCCAGGGGTAGAAGTCGAGGTAGAGGCTGAGGCTGAAGCAGAAGTAGAGCTCAGTCCAGAGCTCGAGCAACTGCACCTGTTATAGAACCTCAGGTGGATCTTCAGGAAGAAGTTCCAGTTTAGAATGTACCAGTTGGACCAGTTCAGGTCCCGGAAAGATTCATAGCCATTCTAGTACTTCAGGACGCTCTAGTCCGTTTGGTAAGTCTTATGAAGGGCGTGGCCCAGAATGGTACATTTCCAGTGGCACCAGCCACCTCACAGGCTGGGGGAGGAGCACAAACTCCCACTACTCCTGCTCCGAAATAGATAGCTCCCCAGAATCAGGCTCCAGCAGCCCCGCAAGTTGGGGTAGTTCAGCCAATTGTTGCGGCACAGACCGGTGATAGGCCCGCCATGTCTTTTGAGGCCTTATTGAGACTGGATAAGTTTACTAAGCTTTTTCCTGTTCACTTCAGTGGTACACCTTCTGAGGACCCACAGGATTATCTTGAATGCTATCACGAGGTGCTGCGGAACATGGGTATAGTTGAGACCAATGGGGTTGATTTTGCTGTATTTCAGATGACGGGTTCCGCCAAGAGGTGGTGGAGAGATTATACATTGACCCGACCAATCGGATCGCCTGCACTTACCTGGGAGCAGTTCTCTCAACTATTTCTGGAGAAGTTCCTCCCTATCACAGTGAGAGAAGAATTCCGCAAGCAATTTGAGTGTCTACAGCAGGGCATTATGACTGTTACTCAATATGAGTCCCGTTTTATGGATTTGGCCCGTCATGCTCTCCTTTTACTACCTACGGAGGGAGAGAGAGTGAGGGGGTTTATTGAGGGACTCTGTAACGACCCAGCCGGTCATTTTGAGAATTTAAGTCTAGTTCGGCGGCATAAGGCCCTGAGCAGCTTCATATTATGTGTATCGCCTTAGGTGCATGGTTGAATTCAATTACCGAGTGATTTAGAGTGATTTGGGACACTTAGTCCCTAAAACTGAAGCTTAAGTCTTAGGATTTTGACCGTAGTCGGAACTATGTGAAGACGACTCTGGAATGGAGTTCTGTCAGTTCCATTAGCTCCGTTGGGTGATTTTGGACTTAGGCGCATGTCCGGCTGTAAATCCGAGGTCTGTAGTTGATTTAGGCTTGAAATGGCAAAAGTTGAATATTTAGAGATTTGGACCAGAAGTGGACTTTTTGATATTGGGGTCGGAATGCGATTCCAATAGTTGGAACAGCTCCGTTATGTTATTTGGGACGTGCCTGCAAAACTTGACGTCATTCCGGGTTGATTTGATAGGTTTTGGCACGGGTTTTAGAAGTTGAAAGATTTGAAATTTATAAGTTCGATTCATGGTGCGATTCGTAGTTTCGACATTGTTTGATGTGACTTGAGGGCTCGACTAAGTTCGTATGGTGTATTAGGATTGGTTGGTATGTTTGGATGAGGTCCCGGGGGCCTCGGGTGAGTTTCAGGTGCTTAACGGATTAAAAGTCTGATTTGTGTTACTGCTAAGTCTTTGGGCTTCTGGTATTTTCGCACCTGCGAAGAAGAGACCGCAGGTGCGAGAGCGCACATGCGGAGAGGCAAGCGCAGCAGCGGAAAGGTGGAGGAGTGCCAGGGGTCATAGGTGCGAGGTAAATTCCGGATCTGCGATGCCCGCAGATGCAAAGGTTGAGGCGCAGGTGCGAGAAAAGCTGGACTTGACAGTCTCCGCAGGTGCGGAAACATTATACGCATCAGCGGCTCCGCAGAAGCGGATTTAGGTGCGCAAAAGCGAGAGTAAGCGCAAGTGCGGTTTGGACGTGCACGCCTGCGGTCGCGCAGATGCGGCTAATTATGTGCCGGTCGGTCACGCCTGGGCAGAAAAGAGAAATCCGAGGGTTTGGTTTCATTCTTCGTTTTTGGACTTGAGAGTTAGGAATTTGGCAATTTTTCGAGGGATTTTCAGAGAAAACTTTGGGGTAATGCTTCCTAACTCATTTTGGGTTGTATTCCATTAATCTATAGTTATTTTCTCCATTAGTTTCGGGTTTGGATTGAAAATTTAGGAAAATGGGAAGAAGTTCTTCAACTAAGAGTTTTGAGTTTTGATTGGGATTTAGACATCGGATTTGGATAATTTTGGTACGAGTGAACTCGTGAGTGAATGGGTGTTCGTATTTTGTGACTTTTACCAGATTCCGAGACGTGGGCCCTGGTCGATTCTTTGGGGCAAATTTCGGAATCTTTTCTAAAATATTGATTTCATTAATTAGACGAGTCTATTATCATTGTATTCATGATATGCAATTGTGTTTGGTTAGATTTGGACCATTCAGAGTCGGATAATTGAGGAAATGACATTCTTACGGATTGTTTGAGCTTGGTTCAAGGTAAGTATTTGGCCTAACCTTGTGTGGGGGATTTTCCCCTTAGGATTTGAGTTTTCTATGTTGATTGTAGCCCGTGTACACCAGGTGACGAGTGCGTGCACGGACTTATTTGTGGAAAATGGGTCTTTTAGGATTCTTAGGTCCTTATGTTCACTGAGTATGAAGTTGTTCTTGATATGATTAAGTTCATATTTACTAGTTTCACCTCTACATGCTTTAATTAGAATTAATTGCTTTCAGGATTCACTCTTATTGCCTATTGGACTCTTATTTGACTTAACTGAAGATTTTACCTCCTCTATTGTCATGCTATCTTTTCATAACTGCTTATCTTTATTTGAAATTATTATTATATCATCTTATAATTTGTTCAGTCTTTATTGAGGTTATGATTATCTTTCCACTACTTATCCTTAATTAAATTGTTGAAAACCTTTAGTAATTTCTCAACTTTAAAAGAAGTTTTAGATATCCTATATCTTAGTCGACTTGTTTTATTTGGAATTATTTGACTCATGTTAGTTTCCCTGTTGTTGAAATATATATTGTGGGATCGTTGATACACATTAGTTTCCCTTTGTTGAGTTGTTCTCTTTACGCCTAGAATTATTTACTGTGGTTATTATTTGTGATTTGGTCCCACATTTTCTTGTGATTTAAAAGTTCTTGAGTGGATTTACTTGTCGTACTTTGTATTATTGTCATTGTTGTTGTTGTATTTGTTATGGTGATGCACGAGGTTTCTGCCATGCGGCTGTTATTATTGTGATGCACGAGGTTTCTGCCATGTGGTTGTTGTTATGGGGTTGCACGAGGTTTCTGCCGTGCTATTGTTACTATTGATATTTGCACATGCGGCGTGACAAGGTGCGATATATATAGGTGTGGGTTGCACATGTGGCGAGAAAAGGTGGGAACATTATTATGCACGTATGGCGAGACAAGGTGGAAACATTATTATGCACGTGTGGCGAGACAAGGCGGGCATTTATGTTACTATTGCACACGTGGCAAGACAAGGTGGGCTATGTCAAGGATTGATTTGTAATGATTTATGGCCTGGGGACATTCTTGTTGTTGATATTTGTGTAGTGGTATACGTACCTGTGTGAGCCTTATCTTGTGAAAGTTGTGAGGAAATATTCTACGTGTTGTCCATTCTTCTTCTTCCTTATGCTTATTTGCTGGTATGGACTATGTTAGGACACTTGCACAAGCATACGCGTAGTTAAGCACTCTTATAGGATAAGAGGTGTTATTGATATTGTTGAGTATAAATGCCCACCCTTGTTTACTTGTCTTCTATGTGAGAATGACTCTATTGGCACGTGAGTCGTCAGTGTGGTTATGAGGTGTTGTGAGGGCACATGATGCCAAGTGTTAGGGTTCAGGTATTGAGACCCGTGAGTTGTGAATTGTCCGAGGTTCGGTACCTCGTGGAGTTGTTGACTAAAACCTGATGTAAAAGCGGTTGTAATTACTGAGTTATTACTTGTCCTTGCTGTATTCGTGATTCCAGATTTAGGTAGTGTTCCATTCACTTTGTCTGCATCATTTTCATGATATTCTACTGATACTTGTTGTTTCTTTCTTTAATGCCATTACTGTATTGTGAGCCATATTGCATAGTCTTTATGTAGACATCATATTTCTGTTACTCATGTACTTATATCTGTTTGGTTTATTAGACCAGTGGGTGTCTTGACTGTTCCTCATCACTACTCCACCGAGGTTAGTCTTGATACTTACTGGGCACCATTGTGGTGTGCTCATGCTACTCTTCTGCACATTTGTTTTGTGCAGATTCAGGTACTTGTTCGTTAGCTATCTGTGTGGACTGTTTTTGTGGAGACTCAAGGTAAACCTACTGCTGCGTTCGCAGGCTTCAGAGTCACTTTCCAGGTTTCGTTTTGCACTATTTATTCTTATTTCTGGACAGTTGTATTTAGAAGTTTTCTAGCAAATACTCTGTAGAGCTTATGACTTGTACTACTAGTTTTGGGAATTTTAAGAGATTCTATTTAAATAATATTATTGTTTTAATTATTGTTAGGCTTACCTAGTCCCTAAGAAGAGGTGCCATCACGATACCCAACGGAGGGAAAATTGGGTCGTGACAGACTCACTCATCCTATAAGACTTCAGATGACCAAGGAGACCGGAAGTGAGATTTCTTTTTAGGCGGCTGCTAATGTCGCAAGGAGGATCGAGATGGTTCTTGCACCGGAGAGAGGGAAGAGATCTGATATGAGGCATCGTCAGTTCGGTGGTTTCGGTGGTGCCTCGTCTGGAGGCACGAGTAATTTTGGTAGGGTTCATCCTCTAGACCATTTCATTCAGCACTTCATGCATCTCCCGATGCTTCAGGGAGTCACGGTCCTATTATGCCTTACTATGGACAACCATCATTTAGTGCACAACGATTATCCGGCCCATTTGGGTCGGTTTCAGCTTTAGCAGCCACGACATCAGGATGGGTGTTATGAGTATGGGAACATTGGTCACATCAGGAGGTATTGCCCTAGATTAGCGAGTAACAGATCTCGACAAGAGTCTCATGCCATCATACCGGCACAGGTTGCTTCACCTCCTGCTCAGCCAGCTAGAGGTAGGGTTCATGCAGCTAGAGGTGGAGGTCAGGCCATTAGAGGTGGAGGTCAGGCCAGTAGAGGTGAAGCTCAGACCGTTAGAGGTGGAGGCCAACTAGTTAGAGGCTGTCCCAGGGATGCAGTTTAGAGTGGTGGGGCCCAACCCCGATTTTATGCTTTTCCAGCTAGGCCTAAGGCCGATTCATCTGATGTTGTGATCACAGGTATTATTCCAGTTAGCCATAGAGATGCTTCGGTTCTATTTGATCCAAGATCTACTTATTTCTCTATGTCCTCCTATTTTGCTTCATATTTGGTTGTGCCTTGTGATTCTCTAAATGCTTCTGTGTGTGTATCTATACCGGTGGGAGACTCTGTTGTATTAAATCATGTCTATCGTTCGTGTGTAGTTACTATTGGTAGTCTTGAGACTAGTGTGGATCTTTTACTTCTTGATATGGTAGATTTTGATGTCATCTTATCATGCTACATTGAATTGTCAGGCCAAGACAGTGACTCTAGCCATGCCAGGGTAACCTCTGTTAGAGTGGAAAGGAATTCCTGGTCATTCTGCCAGCATGGTTATTTCTTATATGAAAGATCAGCGTATGGTATAGAAAGGGTGTCTAGCCTATTTGGCTTATATTCGAGATCCCAATGCGGATGTTCCTTCTATGGACTCAGTACTAGTTGTTCTTGAATTTCTAGAAGTATTTCATGCACATCTGTCGGGGATGTCACCCGACAGAGATATTGATTTTTGTATTGATTTGGCTCCGGTCACTCAGCCCATTTCTATTTCACCATACCGTATGGCCCCGCCGGAGTTGAAAGAATTGAAACATCAGTTACAAGACTTGCTTGATCAGGGATTTATTAGACCCAATATCTCACCCTGGGGTGCACTAGTATTATTGGTAAAGAAGAAAGATAGCTCTATACGGATGTGTATAGATTATCGGCAGTTGAACAAGGCCACTGTCAAAAGCAAATATCCATTGCCAAGAATTGATGACTTATTTGATCAGCTTCAGGGTGCCAAGGTATTTTCGAAGATCGATTTGAGGTCTGGTTACCATCAATTGAAGATTAGGGCATCTGATGTCCCTAAAACAGCGTTTCGGACTCGGTATGGGCATTACGTATTCCTAGTGATGTCATTTGGGTTGACAAATGCCCCAACAACATTTATGGATTTGATGAATCGGGTGTTCAAGCCTTAATTGGATTCTTTTATGGTTGTATTCATTGATGATATCTTGATTCACTCCAGCAGTCGAGAGGAGTATGAGCAGCATCTTCGAAGTGTGCTTCACACTTTGAAGAATAATTAGTTATATGCCAAGTTTTCAAAATGTGTGTTTTGGTTAGACTCAGTTGCCTTTTTGGGGCATGTTGTATCGGCAGAAGGCATAAAGGTGGATCCTAAGAAGATTGAGGTTGTTCAGAATTGACCTAGACCTACTTCAGTTACAAAGATCCGAAGTTTCCTGGGTTTAGCATGTTATTATCGTCGGTTCGTGGAAGGGTTTTTATCTATAGCAAACCCATTGACTAGATTGACCCAGAAAAGTGTCCCATTCAGATGGTCAAACGAGTGTGAGTTGAGTTTTCAGAAA
>AWOL01S0006471.1:7340-17634 GCA_000715115.1 Nicotiana otophora | reverse complement strand
CTATGGTTACTTATGTCGTATTTGATGGCCCGAAACAATTTTAGACGATCCATTTCTAGGGGGGCGGCCCACTCAGAAGGCGTGGGTGCACACGAAAATATGGGAATCGGGCGGATTTCTAGTTGTTTAGCCGAAAAACGCAAAATATGAGGAACGATCATGGCGGGGCGGTGACTATGGTTCCTTAGGCCGTAGTTTATGGTACGAAAAAATTTTAGGCGATCGGGGTTCGGGCGGCCCGGGACCACTTGGAAGGCGTGGGCTATAGCACACGAAAATATGGGAATCGTACAGAATACTAGTTGTTTTGCCGAAAAACACAAAACATGAGGAATGATCATGGCGGGGCGGTGACTACCGTTCCTTAGGTCGTATTTGATGGCCCGGAAAATTTTTAGGCGATCCAGGGTCTGGGGGTCTTGGGACCACTTGGAAGGCATGGGTGTAGCATACGAAAATATGGGAATCGGGCGAAATTCTAGTTTTTTGGCTGAAAAATGCAAAAAATGAGGAACGATCATGGCGGGGCGATGACTATGGTTCCTTAGGTCGTATTTGACGGCCCGGAAAATTTTTATGCGATCGGGGGTCCGGGGGTCCCGGGTCCACTTGGAAGGCGTGGGCTATAGCACACGCAAATATTGGAATCGGGCGGAATTCTAGTTTTTTGGCCGGAAAACGCACAAATGCGGAACGATCATAGCGGGGTGGTGATTATGGTTCCTTAGGTCGTATTTAATGGCCTGGAAAAAATTTAGGCGATCCGAGTCTGGGGTGGCCGGCCCACTCGGAAGGCGTGGGCTATTGCACACGAAAATATGAGAATCGAGCAGAATTCTAGTTTTTTGGCCGAAAAACACAAAAAATGAGGAACGCTCACTGTGGAGCGATGACTATGATTCCTTATGTCATATTTGATGGCCCGAAAAGATTTTATGCTATCGCGGTCCGGGGAGCCCAGGACCACTCGGAAGGCGAGGGCTATAGCACACGAAATTATGGGAATCGCGGGAATTCTAGTTTTTTTGCTGAAAAATGCACAATAAATGAGGAACGATCATGGAGGGGCGTTGACTATGGTTCCTTAGGTCGTATTTGATGGCCCGAAAAATGTTAAGGCGATCTGGGGTCCGGGGGTCCCGAGACCACTGGAAGGGGTGGGCTGTAACGCACAAAAATACGAGAATCAGGCGGAATTCTTGTTTTAGGTCGAAAAATTCAAAAAATAGGGAACGCTCATGGCGGTACGTTGACTATGGTTCCTTAAGTCGTATTTGATGGCTCGGGAATATTTTAGGCGATCGGGGTCCGGGGGTCCCTGGACCACATATAATGCGTGGACTATAGCACACGAAAATATGGGACACGGAATGCAGAATTCTAGTTTTTTGGCCGTAAAATACAAAAAATGAGGAACTATCATAGTTGGGCGGTGACTATAGTTCCTTAGGTCGTATTTGATGGCCCGAAAACATTTAGGTGATCGGGGTCTGGGGGTCCGGGGACCACTTGGAAGGCGCAGATAGCACACAAAAATATTGTAATCATGCGGAATTCTACTCTTTTGGCTGTAAAACGCAAAACAATGAGGAACGGTCATGGCGGGGCGGTGACTATGGTTCCATCGGGTGTATTTGAACGCCCAGAAATATTTTAGGCAATCGGAGTCCGGGGGGTCCCGGGACCACTTGAAAGGCGTGGGCTATAGCACACGAAAATATGGGAATCAAGCTGAATTCTAGTATTTGGCCGTAAAATGTAAAAAATGAGGAACGATCATGGCAGGGCGGTGACTATCATTCCTTATGTCGTATTTAATGTCCCGGAAAAAAACATTTAGGTGATCAGGGTCCGGGCGTCCCGGGGCCACTTGGAATGCATGGGCTATAGCACACGAAAATATGGGAATCGGGCGGAATTCTAGTTTTTCGGCCGAAAAATGCAAAAAATGATTAACGATCATGGTGAAGCGGTGACTATGGTTCCTTATGTCGTATTTGATGGCCCAGAAAAGTTTTAGGCGAACCGAGTCCGGAGGGCTGGCCCACACGGAAGGCGTGGGCTATAGCACACGAAAATATGGGAATCAGGTGGAATTCAAAATTTTTTCCCAAACATTGCAAAACATTAGGAACGATCATTGCGGGGCGGTGACTATGGTTCCTTAGATCGTATTGATAGCCCGGAAAAATTTTAGGCGATCAGGGTCCGAGCGTCCCGGGACCATTTGGAAGGCATGGGCTATAGCACACAAAAATATGAGAATCAGGCGGAATTCTAGTTTTTTGCCGTAAAATGCAAAACATGAGGGAAGGTCATGGCGGGGCGGTGACTATGGTTACTTAGGTCGTATTTGATGGCCCGAAAATTTTTTATGTGATCGGGGTCCGAGGGTCCCTGGACCACTTAGAATGCGTGGGCTATAGCACACGAAAATATGGGAATCGGGAGGAATTATAGTTTTTTGGCTGTAAAATGCAAAAACTGAGGAACGATCATAGTGGGGCGGTGACTATGGTTCCGTTGGTCTTATTTCATGGCCCGAAGAAATTTTAGGTGATCAGGGTCCGGGAGTTCCGGGACCACTTTGAAGGCGCGGATAGCACACGAAAATATGGGAATCAGGCGGAATTTTACGTTTTTGGCCGTAAAAGGCAAACAAACGAGGAACGGTCATGGCAAGGCGGTGACTATGGTTCCTTAGGTCGTATTTGATCGCCCAAAAATATTTTAGGCGATCGGGGTCCTGGAGGTCCCGGGACCACTTGGAAGGCGTGGGCTATAGCACACGACAATATGGGAATCAAGCGGAATTCTAGTATTTTGGCCGTAAAATGCAAAAAAAGAGGAACGATCATGGCGGGGCGGTGACTATGGTTACTTATGTCATATTTGATGGCTCGAAAAATTTTTAGGCGATCCAAGTCCAGGGGGGCCGGCCCACTCGGAAGGTGTGGGCGCACACGAAAATATAGGAAACGGGCGATATTCTAGTATTTTAGCCGAAAAATGCAAAATATGAAGAACAATCATGGCGGGGCGGTAACTATGGTTCGTTAGGTCGTATGTTAGGGTACGGAAAAGTTTTAGGCGATCGGGGTTCGAGGGGGGCGGGACCACTCGAAAGGCGTGGGCTATAGCACACGAAAATATGAGAATCGGGTGGAATTCGAGTTTTTTGGCCGTAAAATACAAAAACTGAGGAACGATCATAGTGGGGCGGTGATTATGGTTCCTTCGGTCTTATTTGATGGCCCGAAAAAGTTTTAGGTGATCGGGGTCCCGGGACCACTCGGAAGGCGCGGATAGCACACGAAAATATTTGAATCAGGCGAAATTCTACTTTTTTGGCCGTAAAACACAAAACAATGAGGAACGGTCATGGCGGGGCAGTGACTATGGTTCGCTAGGTCATATTTGATCGCCCTGAAAAACTTTAGGCGATTGGGGTCCGGGGGGCCACGGGACCACTTGGAAGGCGTGGGATATAGCACACGAAAATATGGGAATCAAGCGGAATTCTAGTTTTTGGCCGTAAAATGAAAAAAATGAGGAACGGTCATGGCGGGGCGGTTATTATGGTTCCTTATGTCGTATTTTATGGCCCGGAAAATTTTTAGGTGATCAGGGCTCAGTCGTCCCGGGACCACTTGGAAGGCATGGGCTATAGCACACGAAAATATGGTAATCGAGCGGAATTCTAGTTTTTTGGCCAAAAAACGCAAAATATGAGGAACGATCATGGCGGGCGGTGACTATGGTTCCGTAGTTTGTATTTTATGGTACAGACAAATTTTAGGCGATCGGGGTCCGGAGGGCCCGGGACCACTCGGAAGGCATGGGCTATAGCACACGAAACTATGGGAATTGTACAGAATACTAGTTTTTTGGCCGAAAATCGCAAAATATGAGGAATGATCATGGCGGGGCGGTGACTATCGGTCCTTAGGTCATATTTGATGGCCCGGAAAAATTTAAGGCGATCCGGGACCATTTGGAAGGCGTGGACTATAGCACACGAAAATATGGGAATCGGGCGGAATCCTAGTTTTTTGGCCACAAAAGCAAAACATGAGGAACAATCATGGCGGGGCGATGACCATGTTTCCTTAGGTCGTATTTGACGGCCCGGCACAACTTGGAAGGCGTGGGCACAGCACACGAAAATATGGGAATCGGGCAGAATTCTAGTTTTTTGGCCGGAAAACGCAAAAACGAGGAACGCTCATGGCGGGGCGGTGACTATGCTTCCTTAGGTTTTATTTAATGGCCCATAAAAAATTTAGGCGATCCGAATCTGGGGTGGCCGGCCCACTCATAAGGCGTGGGCTATAGCACACGAAAATATGGAAATCGAGCGGAATTCTAGTTTTTTGGCCGAAAAATGCAAAACAATAGGAACGATCATGGTGGAGCTGTGACTATGGTTCCTTATGTTGTATTTGATGGCCTGGAAAACGTTTAGGTGATCTGGGGTTCGGGGGTCCAGGGACAACTTGGAAGGGGTAGGCTATAGCATACAAAAATATGAGAATTGGGCGGAATTCTGGTTTTTATGACGAAAAATTCAAAAATTGGGGAACGATCATGGCGGTGCGGTGACTATGGTTCCTTAGCTCGTATTTGAGGGCCCGGAAAATTTTTAGGCGATCGAGCTCCGGGGGTCCCGGGACCACTTAGAATGCGTGGGCTATAGCGCACAAAAATATGGGAATCGAGCGGGATTCTCGTTTTTTGGCCGTAAAATACACAAATTGAGGAACGATCATAGTAGGGAGGTGACTATGGTTCCTTAGGTCTTATTTTATGGCCCAACATTTTTTTAGGTGATCGGGGTCCGGGCGACCCGGGACCACTTGGAAGGCATGGTCTATAACACACGAAAATATGCAAAGCGCGCGGAATTCAAGGTTTTTGGCCCAAATACGCAAAACATGAGGAATGATCATAGCAGGGCATTGACTATGGTTCCTTAGGTCGTATTGTAGGGCCCGGAAAAGTTTTCGGAAATCGGGGTTCGGGGGTCCCGGGACCAGTTGGAAGGCGTGGGCTATAGCACACAAAAATATGGGAATCGGGCAGAAATTCTAGTTTTTTTGCCAAAAACGCAAAAAAATGAGGAACGATCATAGCGGGGCGGTGACTATGGTTCCTTAGGTCGTATTTGATAGCCCGGAAAAATTTTAAGTGATCAGGGTTTGGGGGCTCGGGAGCACTAGGAATCGCGCGAAATTCTAGTTATTTTGCCGAAAAATGCAAACAAATGTGGAACAATCATGGAGGGGCGGAGACTATGGTTCCTTATGCTTTATTTAATTGCCCGAAAACATTTTAGGTGATCCGGGGTCCGGGGACCACTTGGAAGGAGTGGGCTATAACACACAAACATATGGGAATCGGGCGGAATTCTAGTTTTTAGGCCGAAATTCAAAAAATGGGGAACGATCATGGCGGTGCTGTGACTATGGTTCCTTAAGTCGTATTTGATGGCCCAGAAAATATTTAGGCGATCGGGGTCCGGGGGTCCCGGGACCACTTAGAATGCGTGGGCTATAGCACACGAAAATATGGGAATCGGGCGGAATTCTAGTTTTTTGGCCGTAAAATACAAAAATTGAGGAACGATCATGGTGGGGCTGTGACTATGGTTCCTTAAGTCGTATTTGATGGCCCAGAAAATATTTAGGCGATCGGGGTCCGGGGGTCCCGGGACCACTTAGAATGCGTGGGCTATAGCACACGAAAATATGGGAATCGGGCGGAATTCTAGTTTTTTGGCCGTAAAATACAAAAATTGAGGAACGATCATGGTGGGGCTGTGACTATGGTTCCTTAAGTCGTATTTGATGGCCCAGAAAATATTTAGGCGATCGGGGTCCGGGGGTCCCGGGACCACTTAGAATGCGTGGGCTATAGCACACGAAAATATGGGAATCGGGCGGAATTCTAGTTTTTTGGCCGTAAAATACAAAAATTGAGGAACGATCATGGTGGGGCTGTGACTATGGTTCCTTAAGTCGTATTTGATGGCCCAGAAAATATTTAGGCGATCGGGGTCCGGGGGTCCCGGGACCACTTAGAATGCGTGGGCTATAGCACACGAAAATATGGGAATCGGGCGGAATTCTAGTTTTTTGGCCGTAAAATACAAAAATTGAGGAACGATCATGGTGGGGCGGTGACTATGGTTCCTTAGGTTGTATTTGATGGCCCGGAAAAATATTAGGCAATCGGGGTCCGGGAGTCCCAGGACCAATGGGAAGACGTGGCCTATACCACACGCAAATATGGGAATCAGGTGGAATTCTAGTGTTTTGGCCGTAAAATGCAAAAACTAAGGAATGATTATGGCGGGGCGGTGACTATGGTTCCTTAGGTCGTATTTTATGGTCCGGAAAAAGTTTAGTCGATCGGGGTCTGGGGGTCCCGGGACCACTTGGAAGGCGTGGGCTATAGCATATGAAAATTTGGGAATCGGGCGGATTTCTAGGTTTTTGGCCGTAAAATGCCAAACAATGAAGAAACGGTCATGGCAAGGCGGTAACTATGGTTCCTTAGGTCTTATTTGATGGCCCAGGAAAATTTTAGGCGATCGCGGTCTAGGGGTCCTGGGACCACTTTGAAGGCGTGGGTTATAGCACACGAAAATATGGGAATCGGGCGGAATTCTAGTTTTTTGGCCGTAAACGGCAAAAACTGAGGAACGATCATGGCGGGGCGGTGACTATGGTTCCTTAGGTCGTATTTGATGGCCCAAAAATGTTTTAGGCGATTGGGCTCTGGGAGTCCAGTGACCACTTGGAAGGCGTGGGATTTAGCACACGAAATTATGGAAATCGGGCGGAATTCTAGTATTTTGGCCGTAAAATGTAAACAATGAGAAATGATCATGGCGGGGCGGTGAATATGGTTCCTTAGGTCATAATCTATGGTCCGGAAAAAATTTTCGCGATTGGGGACTGGGGGTCCGGGGACCACTTTGAAGGCGTGGGCTATAGCGCACAAAAATAGGGGAATCGGGCGGAATTCTAGTGTTTTTGCCGTAAAAGGCAAAACATGAGGAAGATCATTGCGGGGCGGTGACTATGGTTCCTTAGGTTGTATTTGAGGGCCGGTAAGAATTTTAGGTTATTGGGGTCCGGGAGTCTCGGGACCACTTGGAAGGTGTGGGCTTTAGCGCACGAAAATATGGGAATCGGGCGGAATACTAGTGTTTTGGCCATAAAATGCTAATAATGAGAAACGATCATGGCTGGGCGGTGACTATGGTTCCTTAGGTCATAATTAATGGTCCGCAAATTTTTTTGGAGATCGGGGACTGGGGGTCCGGGGACCACTTGGAAGGCGTGGGATATAACACACGAAAATATGGGAAGCGGGCAGAATTCTAGTTTTTTTGCCGAAAAACACAAAACATGAGGACGATTATGGTGGGGCGGTGACTATGGTTCCTTAGATCATATTTGATGGCCCGAAAAAAGTTTAGGCGATCGGGGTCCGGGGGCCCCGGAACCACTTGGAAGGCATGGGCTATAGCTCACGAAAATAAGGGAATCGAGCGGAATTCTAGCTTTTTGTCCGTAAAAGTCAAAAAATGAGAAAACGTCATGGTAGGGCAGTGACAATGGTTTCTTAGGTCGTATTTGATGGCCCAAAAATATTTTAGGGGATCGGGGTCCGAGGGTCCAGGGACCACTTGGAAGGCACGAAAATATGGGAATCGGGCGAAATTCTAGTTTTTTGGCTGTAAAATGCAAAATATGACGAACGATCATGGCGGGGTGGTGACTATGGTTCCTTATGTCTTATTTGATGTCCCGGAAAAATTTTTGGCGATCGGGGTTCTGGGGTCCCGGGTCCACTTGGAAGGCGAGGGCTATAGCACACGAAAATATGGGAATCAGGCAGAATTTTAGTTTATTCGCCGTAAAACGCAAAAGAACGATGAACGGTCATGGCAGGGTGGTAACTATGGTTCTCAAGCTCGTATTTGATTGCCCAAAAACTTTTTAAGCGATACGCATCTGGGGGTCCTGGCCCACTCGGAAGGTGTGGGCTATAGCACACGAATATATGGGAATCAGACGAATTCTAGTGCTTTGGTCGTAAAATGCAAAACATGAGTAAAGGTCATGGCGGGGTGGTGACTATGGTTCCTTAGGTCGTATTTGATGCCCCGGAAAAATTTTAAGCAATCTAGTTCCGGGGGGCCCTACCCAGTTAGGAGGCGTGGGCTATAGCAAAAGAAAAATATGGGAATCACGCAAAATTCTAGTTTTTTGGCTGAAAAAAGCAAATTATGAGGAACGATCATGGCGGTGCGGTGACTATGGTTCCTTAGGTCATATTTGATTGCCTGGAAAGAATTTAGGCGATCGGGGTCCGGGAGTCCCGGGACCACTTGGAAGGGGTGGGCTATAGCACACGAAACTATGGGAATCGAGCGGAATTCTAGTTCTTTTGCCAAAAAAACACAAAACATTAGGAACGATCATGGTGGTGCGGTGACTATGGTTCCTTAGGTCGTATTTGATGGCCCGGAAAAATTTTAGGCGATCGGGGTCTGGGGCTCCCGGGACCACTTGGAAGGCGTGGGCTATAGCAAAAGAAAATATGGGAATCGGGCAGAATTCTAGTTTTTTTGCCGGAAAAGGCAAAAAATGAGGAAGGCGGTGCGGTGAAAATGGTTCCTTAGGTCGTGTTTGATGGCCCGAAAAAATTTTAGGGGATCGGGGTCCGGGGGTCCTGGGACCACTTGGAAGGCATGGGCTATGGCACACGAATATATGGCAATCGAGCGGAAGTCTAGTTGTTTTGGCCGTAAATTGCAAAACCTGAGGCACGATAATGGCGGGGTGGTGACTATGGTTCCTTAATTCTAACTTGATGGCCCAGAAAAATTTTTGGCGATCGGGGATTAGGGGTCCCGAGACCACTTGGAATGCGCGAGCTATAGCACACGAAAATATGGGAATCAGGCGGAATTCTAGTCTTTTGGCAGTAAAACGCAAAACAATGAGGAAAGGTCATGGAAGGGCGGCAACTTTGGTTCTCAAGGTCGTATTTGAGGGCCCGAAAAAATTTTAAGCGATCCGCGTCCGGGGATCCCGGCCCACTCGGAAAGTGTTGGCTATAGCACACGAATATATGGGAATCAGACGAATTTTAGTGTTTTGGTCGTAAACTGCAAAACGTGAGTAAAGGTCATGGAGGGGTGGTGACTATGGTTCCTTAGGTCGTATTTGATGGCACGGAAAAATTTTAGGCAATCCAGTTCCGGGGGGCCCTACCCACTTAGGAGGCATGGGCAATAGCAAACGCAAATATGGGAATCACGCAAAATTCTAGTTTTTTGGCCGAAAAAAGCAAACTATGAGGAACGATCATGGTGGGGCGATGACTATGGTTTCTTAGGTCGTATTTGATGGCATGGAAAACTTTTAGGCGTTCGGGGTCCGGGAGTCCCGAGACCACTTGGAAGGCGTGGGCTATAGCACACGAAAATATGGGAATCAGGCGAAATTCTAGTTTTTTGGCTGTAAAATGCAAAACATGAGGAATGATCATGGCGGGGAGGTGACTATGGTTCCTTAGGTCGTATTTGATGGTCCCGAAAAATTTTAGGCGATCGGGGTCTGGTGGTTCCAGGGACCACTTGAAAGACGTGGGCTATAGCACACGAAAATATGGGAATCGGGTGGAATTCTAGGTTTTTGGCTGTAAAACGCAAAAAAAAATGAAGAAACGGTCATGGCGGGGCGGTGACTATGGTTCCTTAGGTCGTATTTGATGGACCGAAAAACTTTTAGGCGATCGGGGTCAGGGGTTCCCGGGACCACTTGGAAGGCGTGGGCTATAACACACGAAAATATGGGAATCGGGCGAATTCTAGTTTTTTTGCCGGAAAATGTGAAAAATGAGAAAGGCGGTGCGGTGACTATGGTTCCTTAGGTCATTTTTGATTGCCCGAAAAACGTTTAGGGGATCGGGGTCCGGGGATCCTGGGACCACTTGGAAGGCGTGGTCTATAGCACACGAAAATATGGGAATCGGGCGGAATTCTAGTTTTTTGGCCATAAAATGCAAAACATAAGGTACGATCATGGCGGGGCAGTGACTATGGTTCCTTAAGTCTTATTTGATGGCCCGAAAAAGTTTTTGGCGATCGGGGTTCAGGGGTTCCGGAACCACTTGGAAGGGGCGGTAATTATGGTTCTCAAGGTCGTATTTGATGGCCCGAAAAAATTTTAAGCGATCCGCGTCCGGGGGTCCTGGCCCACTCGGAAGGTGTGGG
>AWOL01S0006470.1:5463-25983 GCA_000715115.1 Nicotiana otophora | reverse complement strand
CGATCAAAGAATTTCCTCAAGTCTGCTATGTGATCTGTACTCTTCTTGGATTTGATGATGACGCCATCCCCATATACCTCTATCTCCTTGTGTATCATGTCACGGAAAATAATTGTCATGGCCCTCAAATAAATACCCCCAGCATTCTTCAAACCAAACGGCATCATTGTATAGTTGTACACCCCCCATGGTGTGATAAAAGCTGTCTTTTCGGCATCCTCTTCATCCATCCTGATCTAATGATATCCCGCGAAGCAATCCACAAAGGATTGGAGTTCATGCTTGGCGCAGTTGTCGATCAGTATGTGTATATTGAGCAACAGGAAATCATCTTTGGGACTTGCTCTCTTTAAGTCCCTATAATCGACGCATACTCTGACTTTCCCATCCTTCTTCGGAACTGGCACGATATTAACCAGCCAAGTTGGATATTCAACCACTCTGAGAACCTTAGCTTTGATCTGCTTGGTGACTTCTTCTTTGATTTTCAAACTCATATCTGGCTTGAACTTTCTGAGCTTCTGCTTTACCGGCAGACACATTGGGTTGGTAGGTAGTTTATGAGCCACTATGGACATGCTCAAACCAGTCATATCATCATAGGACCATGCAAAGATATCCTCGTATTCCTTCAGGAAACGAGTGTATTCTTCTTTCTCTGATGGTGAGAGGTGAATGCTTACACGTGTTTCCTTGACTGTTTCGGAGTCTCCTAGATTAACTGTTTCAGTCTCATCCAAGTTGGACTTAGGCTTGTTTTCAAAGTTTTCCACTTTTCTGACAATTTTCTCGGGTATTATATCCTCTTCCAGATCCGCTGAATCATTATCCTTATGTTGCATTGTCTCGTTACATGTCACAGTCGTAAGTTCATCGGGATAGGTAATAATACTGTAGAGAAAGAAAACGTAAAGAATAATAATAAATACTAAAAATAACGATGCATTTAGATAAATCTTGAAAACGTCAAACAGGTACGGCTCGATGACCCGAGAATTTATTTCAAAACAAAACATGCTTAAAACAAAATACTGAAAGTGTCTTAAATGCTCATAAAAATTGCTTTTAAAATAAATAATGCAAATTTCCAGGCCACCCAGGAACTCGATGGGGCCTTGATGGTGCAGCGGTCAAGTTCTTGAGAACAACTCCCTTCTCCACAGTCTAAATAATGAGGCCTTCCTTCTCCTTCTCCTCAACTATCGCACTGCAATCCATGTCTTTGTCATCCTGAAACAGATTCCTTATACCGGCTAGAACTTCATCTTCTTAGGACTCCCACATCATGTCAGCTTGATGAAATGACTGGCTCAAATGTGGTACTGGTTGCTCTAGAGGGCAATAAGGACCACGCCATGGTGGCGACCAATCCTGATACTTGTGCCGGGTGTGTTCATACCCAAGCCCAAAAGTTGTGTCGTGACGCTTTAGCTGTATTAGTTTGGTGATCCACTGGAGATTCTTACCGAGACCTTTGCCAGGCTCATACCCTGTCCATGCCAATATGCCTTCTATCTTACTGCTCCAACATTTGTCCTTTTCAATTGTGTTGATGCGCTTGATACGATGGTATGTTTCTCCACCCAACTTCCTTCTATTCTCGATGCCCGAAACAGTTTGACTGGTGTAAATGGGATTACTTCCATCCCCATGGATGATCACTTCCTGATGGTTCCACTCAAACTTCACGACCTGATGTAGAGTAGAAGCTATGGCCCCAGCGGCATGTATCCAAGGTCGTCCTAACAATAGGTTATAGGCAGCAGATATGTCCAACACTTGAAACTCAACATCAAACCAGATTAGGCCCTTCTGTAGGCTGAGGTTGGTTTCCCCAATTGTGGCCCTTTGAGACCCATCAAATACTTTCACATTCATACTTCGTGCTCGTATCTCATGCAGGCCTTTACCCAATCTTTTTAGAGTAGTTAGTGGACATATGTTAAGACTCGAATCTCCATCTATCAGGACTATGGCAATGAACTTATGTTCAAACTGCACTGTGATATGCAGTGCCCTGTTGTGGCCTAGTCCTTCTGGTGGTAGCTCGTCTTCATGAAAAGTGATCTTGTGGCTTTCCAGTACTTGTCCTATCATATTGGCCATCTCTCCATTGGTAATGTTGTTGGGTACATAAGCCTCATTCAACACTTTCATCAACGCATTCTTGTGTGCTTCAGAATTCTACAGTAGTGATAGAATGGATATTTGAGCAGGGGTTTTGTTCAAATGATCAACCACAGAATACTCCCTTGCTTACACTTTTCTCCAAAGATCATCCGGTCCAGTTTCAATGATGGGTTGCCTAGAAGCGGCTTCTTTACTTGTTCCTCCCAGATGCTCAGGCGTGTAAACCACCTACCAGTTCTGGTCATACCTTGTGCTGCACCCGTTTCTTCTATTTTCCCTTTTCCTTTCCTTATTACTTATGCCACATAATCCCATGGTATAACATTAGACTTATAAGACGGTGTAGGTGCTACCATCACGGTGAATGGTGTGGTTACTTCAAACTCAAATAGAGTTGGTGCAGCTACCTCAACTTAGATTGGTGCATGAGTTTGTACCATGATAGGTGAGAGAGTGACTGGAAATGTTTCAGGATTATCCCCTTCTCGAATGAGCCCAATTGACCCCTCTGAGTCACATTCTTCATTGGTCTTTATCATGTTTACCCCTCCGCCCCTGTGATTCGGGAGAGGATTGTTACGGACATTGGGTGCAACCTCCTTTGCCTGTATGACTTTGGTGTCAATTAATGTCTGAATCTTATCCTTCAAAGTATGACACTCATCAATAGTATGACCTTTCATGCCTGAGTGATAAGCACATGTCTTATTTGGATTGATCCATTGAGAGGAATTTTCCATGGCGACAGCGGGAATGGGAGTGATATAACCGGCAACCTTCAGTCTCTCGTACAGTTAGTCTATAGGTTCAGCAATTAGGGTGTATTGTCTGGGTAGTCTGCGGTCAAAATTTGGTCTAGGTTTTTGGTAGTTTTGGCAGGCTGGTGGTGAGTGGTAGTATGCGGGTTGGGTGTTATAGGTATGGTAAGTGGTGGCAGGTTGTTGGTATCTGCGAGGTGAAGGTTGATATGTGGGTGGAGGTATTTGTTATGTGAGAGGAGACTTCGGACCTTGGGCTACCATTACTGCACCCACTTCATTCTTCCTGGAGATACCTCCTGACTGCAGGGCCTTATTTGTGGTTTGGAGTGCTTCAAAATTTGTTACCATTCCGCTTCTGATCCCTTCTTCTATTATTTCTCCCAACTTGATAATATCAGAAAATTTATGGTTCTCAATAACCATCAATCTTTCGTAGTATTGCGGATCCTGAGCTCTGACGAAGAACTTATTGATCTATTCTTCTTCCAGCGCTGGCCTTACTTTTGCAGCTTCAGACCTCCACCGAGTAGCATACTCGTGGAAAGTTTTCGTTGGCTTCTTCTTAAGATTTTGAATGTAGAAAACGTCTAGTATATTTTCTGTGTTAAACCTGAACTGATCCATGAAATCTAATGCCATGTTCACCCAATTAGCCCATTTCTTTGGGTTCTAACTGATGTACCAAGACAAGGCGTCTCCAGTGAGGCTTCTCATGAGCATTTTCAGGCGAATTCTTTCATCCCTGCCCACTCCTACAAGCTTGTCACAATATGTTCTCAAGTGCACCTTCGGATCACCTGTTCCGTCGAACATTTCAAACTTGGGAGGTTTATAACCCTCTGGCAGTTCTACGTCCGGCTGAATGCACAAATCTTCATAATTTAAAACCTCAACGCCTTTGCCCCCTTCAACATTTTTAACCATGCTGGTAAGTTTCTTGAGTTCCTCTACCATGTTCTTGATGAGCAGGTACTTCTCGAAAGATTCGGGTATGTATAGGGTCTGTTATGGGGTAAGGTTTCCACATATATGGGATTGTTTTGGTGGATTTTAGGAATCTGGGCGTAATGGTGGTCATTGGTTGAGTTTTGCAGGTCAGGAGTAGGTTGTGGTGCATTCTGAGGAGTGTGGTATGTGGTAGTTTGTAGGTACTGGGTCGGATGATGATGATGTTGTGGAGGAGTTGGTGTTGGTGGAGGATTAGGAATTTGGGGAGGCATGACATATTGATGAGGTGCGGGAGGATTTTGCGGGTGCTGGTTTTGTGTGTTTTGAGGAAGTGTTGAGTTTTGGGCATTTTGTTGGTTGATGTCGGGAACATTCAGGGTAAAGGAAAGGTTTGCCAAGTTACTGACCTGCTCAAGTTCCCCTTGTAGCTCCAGTATCTTTTGCTCTAATCGTAAAACCAAGTCGTTCTGTACCGGAGTACTCCGACCATCCGAAGTCTCAACATTCTCTGCATGTGTAGCGATGTCTTTCCTGATACCGCTCAGATCATCCATCTTAACCTTTCCTTTGTTCTTAGGATCACTTGGAGGAGGAGGAGGTGGATGACCTCTAGATCTGGTATGATATGACGATGATGCCAGTATGCACAAACCAACCTTAGGGGATGGGAATAAACAAAGAAAAGAAGAAAAATCAAATGGTAAACAAGTTAGTAAAGAGTATTAAAGGGATATTTACGATATTTAAACACGTATTGCGGAATTCGCGCCCTAATTTGGGGACCTCATCGTGCCCGAGGTAGGCCTAGAGACATATAGCTTTGGAGAAAACTCAATGCTGATAACTGCATCATTTCATCAATATGATAAATAGACCAAATCTCTACTAAAACGACAATAATTATAATGAGTCACTAGTGATATTTGCCTTATTACAATCAAATTCTAAAATGAATCTAGAAAACATCACCCCTAATCTACTTGGTCCTAGAGGGACCTTCCCAAGCCTGTCCTTCTTAGCCCTGTCAATCAGATTCCCCAGGTCGAGCATGTCCAGTAGCAGATACGCCCTTGCTAGATGTCCTATTTCATTGCCCTCTGCCTTCTGACAATCCGAGAACCTTTTCCTCATCTTTCCCTCAAGTTCCATCAAACCCTGCTCCAAATACTCCAACCTTTCTATTGATTTAGTAGCGATTCCCCTCCATTCATTGATTGCTTCCATGTCCACTTTATGCTGTTCCAAATGCCTGGATTCAGATTCAAAGGCCCTTTTTGCCAACCTCCTATATTTGACTTATGCTTCGGCAGCGTCGTCTATGACCCTATTTATCAAATCAACCCCTGGCTTGACCTCTCCTGCTATGTCATCGACCAACCACGATGGGTAGAAGTACACATGGCTGGCACGATACCTATCTGGCTCGATGGTATCTTTCTCCACAATAATCTTTTGATGCCACATGTGTTGTGCCTCGCACTTGAATGGAATGGCATTACCCTGGAAATCTGCTTTGTAATGAACCACTTGGAGACTCGTGGTATGACCTGTTTTCTCCTAGCTTGCCTTATGACTCTGATATGAGCATAAGTATAGACACCCCTTAATCCGATTAGCACTAGATGAGGAACATCTCTTGACCTGATGATGAATTTGCTAGTAGGGAACCGCTCGAACATTCAATGGACCTTGTTGTTAGTCAAATTGCTAAAGAAGTGTACCCAACCCACAACGTTTCCTGGTTGTGCAAACCTATCCGGGATAAAAGTCATTCTTTTCGGATGGTGGAAAGCTATGTGGTCATTCCATGGTCGCCGCGGAAATTCTTGACGGTATTGTCCCCTTTGAAGATGTTCCAATTGCTATATTTGCAGTAACAAATTGCAACCCTCAAAATGCCTATATCATTTCTTGCAATGGTCCAAGGCTAGGTATATATCCGCTACGATCATTGGGATAATAGTGTAAGTCTATCCCTCGATTCCTTCCATTAGGGTCTTAGTAACCATAGCTAAGCGAGTATGAATCCTTCTCCTTGTATTGTTAATACTAGCATCCCCCGAAAACAGACAATGAACACAAAAACCCTGCGATGAGTCTAACACAGAGAGGTGATAGCAAATTCATCATGATAAAGGCGATATGACTTGTTGTGACCATAACGCTCGTAAAGGAAGTCGAATGGTATGTAAGACTTTTTCAGACAAACTAACTCGTCATTTTTTCTGAAACCCATCATTTTTATGAAACCTCGAGAAGTGCAATTTTCCGGTACCAACAGACCAGGGATGTCCCAGGGAAGCCCAGCGAAGCCTCCTATTTCCTCTAGAAGGGGAGTCATACCTATATCACCAAAACGGAAGACGACCCTTTTCTCATCCTAGAACATAGTAGTGGCCTCGATCAGTACACTGTTTGGCTGAATGTCCAACAATGAAAGTAAATTTTCAAGAACTCTTTTCACATGATTTTTGTCACTTAGCGAGAGATTTTCCCACCAGTCTAGCAGCAAAGGTGGAATGCTTCGAACCATGTCGAACCTGGGGACTCTGTGCCTCATTTCTGCAAAACAAATAAAGTTAGCCCTTTCCTCCTCCGGATTTGACTATTTACACATTAATGATTAGCATATCGGCACGTTTTCTCTAAATAATGCACATATCATGATTGTACCCATTAGGATTTAAGGTAATCCCGGCGGGCTTTGGACAAGGCTTGCCTTAGAGAGTTATTACGCGGACAACGTTATAACCCATACTAGGTTTAGACATGATGCATGCACAGTTAATATCAGAGTGAGGGTTTCTAGAAGAGTCTAGAGCACTACTTTTAAGTGGACAACTTGAGAGGGAAAGGCACGGAACCGTCGATTGCACCGCTGATCGACTAGTTTTACCGCAAATAAGCCTTTCCAAATTTAAAAAGGGTAATATAGGAAGAGCGCGAATACTCATCAAGTGCCGCTATGGTATTAATTATGCACGAGTGGAATATGATGTAGATCATGCTTTATGCAAAGATAAAACAATACGTTGTCAAGCATTTTGCATGATAAAAGCGATAAATGCAGTATTTAATAAATGTAAAGATACAAAAGAAAGAAAAGCAGGGAAGAAGTTAGTTCGTATAATATATTAAAAAAATTGTAATAAAGAAATAAAGGGGTAAGGATATGGAAAGTCATAATATAACAAAATATAAAAAGTTGGAGCCAGTGGAATGCATATTGTAACCAGATTAAGCGAAGGAGTTGCATGTAAGTTCATATAGAAGGGGAAATAGGGAAGGGGGTGTGCATGTAGCAATAAAAGGGAGAATTGGAGCGGGATGTTCAAGTATCAACAAAATAATAAAGACATGCTTATCGAGAGAGACTAATTCATATAGACCAAGTTCATAATGGTAAGAGCCTAAATATATCCCCAGCAGAGTCGCCATGTTGTCGCGCCCCTTCTTTCTAGTGGAAAATCGGGCTTCGACGTCGAGACAACTCCTTTAAAAGGAAGAGGTACTAAAAGAGAGAGTCGCCACCTAACGGATTAAGGTACGTTAGGGAACCTATTTTGCAAATAACTCTGGATTAACCAGTTGCGTCACCAAAGATCGGGTAAGGGCTCAAATTACCTTAAGGAGAAGGTGTTAGGAACTCCTCGAGGTCCACAACGGTGGGTCCCTACCGAACTCAAATTATATGAATTAGTCTAAGAGAAGGGAAGCAATTTGACTTTAAACAAAGGTGGGGGGCGAGGGGTCCTATGTTCTTTAGCCTAAAGGATCACCCCGTGCAACATAAATAATACTTCGTAACTCCCTCAAGATGGGGTGTTACTCATATTATTCAGCGGGCACGGACTATCATCTCCTGCTACCCGATTACTATCTTTAAGTTGTTTACCTAAAGCGCACTAGTCAATTCTAAGTCGTACTCTATGCGTGCACTACTCGTCCAATGCCTATGGTCCAGGAGGCATTTGGACCTCTATTTCAGGGTGGTTCTAGACTTTAACTTTGGTTGCTCAAAAGGAAAAATACTATGCGGCAGGCAAAACATTTAGGACTTCCACATATAAGAAAATAAGAGCTCAAGTTAGCCTCCGCATCTAGACAACAAATGCATGCCAAACTACTTAACATTGACAGATTGCAGATTTTAATAAGTTTGCAGAATCCTATAGGTAGGATTTTTTATGTGATGTTGAATTCAATATCGTATATGTGGTGTTGGTGTCCCAAGTAAACCAATTTGCAGATTATGGAGGGGGTTATGAAACCTATAGACATGATTTCTAAGCGACTATACAGTTTAAGAGTATTTGGTATTACACACTGATTATTGAGACTGCATGTTATAAGTTATTAAACCTATAGACATGATCTCTAAGTGGTTTATGCGGAAGGGACAATAAAACTTATTGGAAATGCTCAAAATTACTTATGCTTCCTAATAATCACGTGGATAACAGTGTTTGAAGAGCGAGTAGTGATGTCCTATAGGCATGATTTCTAGAGACTGGCGATTAGGACTGATTCTCATATATTTAGCTCCTATAGGCATGCTTTCTAAAGGTTGATAGTTTGAGCTGATTTTATACATATTTAGCTCCTATAGGCATGCTTTCTAGATGGACAGTATGATGCAATAGCGAATTTAAGTAATTAAAATCCTACATGCATGATATCTATTGAGCGTGGTGCAGATTAAAAGGGCTGTTATTAGCATTCATTCCCTATAGGCATGATATCTAATAATCAGACAGAAATAGATTTAAGAGCAGGTAAAATATTAAGTCAATCGATCATGCTTTGGATAATGGGCAGGTATTAGGCAAGTTAAGTGAAGTGTGTGATTTCCTATAAGCATGGTTTCTAAGTCAACAAAGCAGATATTATACATCCTATAGGCATGCTTTCTAATGAATAAATGAGTAGTCATGCAAGTGCTTACTTCATATGGATATGCTGTCTATAACCACGCAACAGTAGACATAGCGTCTGAATAATAAACAAGTAGGGTGTGTGTGTGCTTCTCATAATATTATAATTTCTATAGGGCTCATGTATTCGAACAACACAGGTAGCAAACACATTGTCAAGTCCTATAGGCATGTTATCTACCCATGGCATGTAGATATAGAATTCTACCCATTCCCTTTTCACTAACACCCCAATTTTTATACAATGTATTATTATAGGCATAAATGAATAGAATAAATTATAAAGTAGAATAGCTATAGGGAGCCTACAGCAGGCCCAAAGATACACCTGGCCAGGCCAGGCCTTCATTCTCATAGTTCATAACAACCCAAAATTACATCTTCATGTACATAAGGCAGCCAGGAATTGAGTAATACATCCAGTGGGCACAAAACAGAGTTGAGCATATAGAACCAAGGTCCTAGTGTGTCAGAGTTCCCAAGGGCTTCAAGAACCCAGGGCAGTGCTCACACTAGGGTGGTTAACAAGAATAGTTCAGAGGAGGGATTAGGGATCAAATCCTAATGTGTCAGAGTTCACAAGGGTCTCAATTGGACCCTGAGCAGTGCTCACACTAGGGAGGTCAAAGGACAAAACCTAAGTAGCCTTGGCTTTCAGCCGGCTAAGAATAAGAACTCAAAGAGACCAAGTAGTAAAGGAAGAGAATGAGGTTAAGGGACAACACTAAAGGACAGAATCAAATTGAGCATGTAAAAAAAATAGGCAACAGAACATGCTTAGATTTAAGACAGGCTTAACCAAGTTCCAGAAAACGAGTTCAATCAAATAATGCATATATTAACAAGACAAGTTACAAGACAGACTTATAGTTAGAAGAAAAAGAGATTTCGGATTATGCTAAGTGCGGAAGGCTAGTGTCACAAGAAGGAATCATATCAATTGGCAATAGAACCTAACATGCTGAGAACTAATCAAGGCAATTACTAGAGAAGTCAAGACATAATGAAAACATGATCAAGACAGGCTACATTACAGCAATTCAGAAATAGACTTGTTATTTACTTAATGAATACACTCATACTTAGTCAACTAATCCATAGAAAGGGGATATAGGAGCATGTTCAAATAGCAAATTTAAACAGTATAGAGATGGCTATCAGTAACACATTGGCTAGGTCTAAACATGTCTCAAACTACAAGTGTAATGTCATTTTAGATTAGAAAGGCCTAGAATTGAAGTAAGACAGTCAGAATTGCATATGAGAACAGCCCAGAAACATATTGAACAATAATCTTCAGAAGTGAAAACACATGCTAATGACAGGTAAATCATAATGAAATGACAAAGGTTTGGTAACTCACCAGTTAAGCGAAAGCAAGAAAGAACAAAGTCCACAGTAGCAAGAACCCAGAATTTCTGGCCTTGGCTTTCAGCCGGCCAGGAACCAGAATATAGAACAAGAGTATTTAGAGAACAAAGAGCGATAACTTCAGTTTTTTGTAAACCTTCACGATTCAAGTCTGTCTCAAAGGGGAATGGGGAGGGATTTATATAGTAGTAGAAATTAACATCCAAACAAGGAAAATCATCAATCAAGCACGAGAAAGGAAAGAATCATCACATGCAATCAAATCAGTAAGGAAAAGAGAAAAAATCTCAAATCCTAATTTTAGGGAAAGTGTAAAATCGGCAGAAAATCTAAAATAAATAAAAGGTAAAAACCACATGCTGCATAGAATAAGATGAACATAGACAGAAATACCTTTTAAAATCAAAGAATCGGACCAGATTTGGTTCGATTTAAAAGAATATGAAACCCTAATTTTAGGGTGAGTAGGAATCATAGAAATACACAGAGATTCATACCAAGAATGATCATAGACGGAAAAGTTCAAGGAACTGAACCAGCTTTGGTTCGAAATTGATGAGTTTTGCTTGCCATGTTTAGGCAAGCGGTATATAAAAGGTTCCAGTACCAAGGGGAAGTAGAATATTGCAAGAAACAGCTATGTAATCTCATGTCCGGTGAGATTAGGAGAGAAGATTGGGGGAACAACGGTTAGGGTTTGATTTTCTGCATAAATAATGTAATTATACGTGCATAAGGGCTATTATTGCAAAATGTGCAATTTAGCCCTAAAAAATGCAAATATAATTATAAGAAATGACCTAAAAATATTTAAAATCTCATATTGGTATAGATGATAAGTTTAAATGATTAGATCCTCATAAAAATAATTTGGAGGGTAGTTATTAGATATTTATATAATAAAATAAAGAAATAAATTGATTTAAAGCCTTTAAGAATTATGGAAAATTATAAAAATACTTGTGTATGCTTATAAATCAAATGATGATGCCTATGCACTATTTTTTAAAGTATATATATATATATATATATATGAAAAAAAAATTGGGTATCAACAGTACGGACCTTTCCAATTTGGAGCAAATTTTCCTTTTGCTTCCTCATGATGCGGGAGAATACGTCTCAGAACGAGTTGCCTCACTTCGAATTTCCTGGGCCGCACTTTCTTGTTGTAGGCACGGGCCATTCTTTGTTGGTACAACTGCCCGTGGCAAACTGCGACCATTCGTTTTTCATCAATCATAGTTAATTTTTCCAACCGGGCCTTGACCCATTCATCATCCTCGATCTCAGCTTCAATGATGATTCGAAGAGAGGGAATTTCAACTTCTGCAGGTATTACGGCTTCAGTGCCATAAACCAATAAGTAAGGCGTAGCCCCAATTGATGTGCGGACGGTTTTGCGATATCCCAATAATGCGAAAGGTGGCTTTTCAATCCACTGTCTAGAACTTTGAATCATTTTCCTGAGGCTCTTCTTGATATTCTTGTTTGCAGCTTCAACAACGCCATTAGCTTTGGGCTGATAAGGGGTAGAATTATGATGCATAATCTTAAATTGTTCACATACCTCCCTCATCAAGTGGCTGTTCAGATTTGCAACATTGTCTGTAATGATAGTTTTAGAAATATCGAAACGACAAATAATGTTGGAATACACGAAGTCCACCACCGCTTTCTTGGTGACGGCTTTGAAAGTGAGTGCTTCAACCCGCTTTGTGAAATAATCAATGGCAGGACCCACCCATTTTTCTTGCACTCATCAGCCCATTTTCTGTCGGCCTCTGTAGCTCGGAAACCTACGCCGAAGAACTTCTCATTGGCGGTTGAAGTAATGGGCTCTATGATGCCTTGTAGAGATACCCCGAGCCCCTTTCCGAGCTTATACCCATGTTTAATCAATTCATTGGCGACCATGACCAAGACATTAGATAACATAGGTTGAGGGAACGGGGGCTCTTCTTCGCATTGGTCAGCAACCACAATTTTGAAGGCTTGGTAGACAATGTGCTCACTTCCTTCTCTAACTTCGAGACATGGGACTGAAGGGTCCTTGTAAATGGAATTTTCATCCTCCCCGTGGACAATAATTTCTTGGTTTTCATGTTCAAATTTGACCATTTGATGAAGAGTGGAGGGCACAACTCCTGCAGCGTGAATCCATGGACTTCCTAGGAGAAAATTATATGAAGTATCCATGTCCAGAACCTGGAAAATTACTTCAAAATCCACAGAGCCAATGGTTAAAATCAAATTAATTTCCCCTATTGTGTCTCGCTTGACACCATCAAAAGCGCGCACACAGACATTGTTTGGTCGAATTCTTTCTGTTCCAATTTCCATCCCCTGGAGCATTGAGAGAGGGCAAATGTCGACCCCAGACCCGCCATCTAGCATGACTCTCTTCATATAATAACCTTTGCATTTGACAATCAAGTGAAGGGATTTGTTGTGGGCAGCTCCCTCTTGGGGAAAATCATCACGGCTGAAGGAAATCCTATTAACTTCGAAGAATCGTTCAGCCATTCTCTCCAGTTGTTCAACTGAAGTTTCAACCGGGACATATGCCTCGTTCAATATTTTCAGGAGTACCTTCTGATGTTCATTAGAGCTCAAAAAAAGAGATAAAAGTGAAACCTGGGAAGGATTCTTCCTCAGCTGGTCAATTATTGCATATTTTGAAGTTTTCATTTTTTGAAAAACTCTTCTGCTTCTTCAACGCTCATAGGCTTCTTGGGCGGAAATCGTTTATCCTTGCTCAGTTTTAACTTCTTTTGATCTTCTGGGTTGTGGTACTTCCCAGGTTGGTTCATTTCGTTCACCTCTCCCATAATCTCTTTCCCTTTGTAAGTAACCATTGTTTTACTATAATTCCAGGGGACTAAAATGGGGTCTCTCATAGGGCTCTATGGTGCGCGGCTGACAACCACGAGATCAATCAGCCTTGGTGAAATTACCGGCCCCTGCGCCATATAAGTCCGTTTTGGCACATACAACTTTGGCACATTTAGCGTGACTTTCCTCTGTTCAAATCTTTTGGGAGTGTTCAACATGAGTTGTTCTTTCCTTGGGGCCCTAGGAACATAGAGAATTGCGTCCTTAGTAGGTGTTGCCCCAGTATTTGTTTCCACATCTTTTTCTGCAACTTGAGGAGTTGGAGTGAGTTTCTTCTCATTTCTGGCTTGTTTCGCTGCCGCTTTAGGTCTTTCCTCTGAATCGGAAATGGCGATGATAGCTTTCAAAGCTGGATAAAACTCTTTATCATCACAAATCATTCCAATGACCGGCCCATTATTGTGAGTCGGTAATGGATTGTTAGTCACATTGGGGACTCCCTCGTCCCTCAGCACCACTTGTTTTTGTTCTATCAAATTCTCAACGGCCCTCTTGAGAGTACAACAATCCTCCATATCATGACCCTCTACCCCCGAATGATAGGCACACCTGGTACCGGGACGGTATGATGGAGATTTCGGATTTTGCCAATTTGGAGGCACAGGTTGCAATAGACCCATCTGGACTAATTTTGGAAACATGCTAGAGTAGGACTCACCAATAGGGTTGAAGTCATTTCTTCTAGGACGCTCACGGGGGCTTGTATTATGTTGGTAATTGTTTTGTGGGGGATCGGGGTTATATGGATCTTGGTAAGGATGGTTATTTCTGGGAGGTGGAGCTCGGTTTTGGTTGTAGTGTTGTTGTGGTCGTGTATAAGGTTGGGCATTCATCACCGCATAGGGAGGTGGTGCCATGGCATATGCTGCATATTGATGGGGATAGTAGTGTTGTGGGGTTCTGGAAGGCAGGTAAGAATGATCGCGGGATCGGCGGGGGCCTCTCAAACCTGAAGCCATCATGGCTCCTTCTTCCCTCTTCTTTCGATTTGCTAAAGCTCCCAAGCCGTTCTGGATGTCTTGGGAGGTGGCTCTCAAAGCAGATTGACTTATGATTCGGCCAGTTTTCAGGCCATTTTCTACCATTTCTCCGATATTTATGGCCTCTGCAAAAGGTTTGCCCATGGCATACATCATGTTCTGAAAGTAATCGGCCTCTTGGGCCTGCAAGAAAAGATTGACCATTTCTGTCTCATCCATAGGCGGTTTCACTATGGCTTCTTGCTCACGCCACTTGATATCATATTCATAGAATCTTTCCGCGGTTTTCTTCTTGAAATTGGTCAGAGAATTCCTATGTGGAGCTATATCAACATTGTATTGAAATTTCCTGATGAAATCTTAGGCCAAGTCGTCCCATATATGCCAATGGGAGATGTCCTGGTCTATGTACCATTTTGACACAATTCCCGTCAAGCTCTCCCCCAAATAGGCCATCAAAAGTTCTTCTTTTCCACCTGCCCCTCTCAGCTGATTGCAATATCTTTTCAAATGAGTGATCGGGTCTCCATGCCCGTTGTACTTTTTGCATTTTGACGTTTTAAAGCCAACGGACAAATGAACATGAGGAAACATGCACAGATCGGAGTAGGAGACACTCTTTTAGCCACTCAGGCCTTGCATGTTCTTCAGACTTTGTTCGAGGCTTTTCATCTTTCGAGCCATCTCTTCTTGCTCGGGGTTTCTCATGGCTCTTTCCTGTTTCATGGGAGACTCAAACTGCGGGTTCTGAGGGTAAGAGTTTGGGGTAACATGAGCGGTGTTTAGCTGAAATTGCGGTACTTGAAAAGTGAAAGCTGAAGGCTCTAAGCATGGCTTGGGCACTGTTGGCTGTGCCGTAGTAGAGACTGGTGGTGCGGTGAATAATGTAGAAGGTACCCCTAAAAACGGTGCCTGGGGGCAAACCTTAGAAGGCATACCGATGAAATTGGCTGATATAGTGGGGGTACCCAAACGGGATGAATGGGTTGGTTACGGGGATGAGGACATTGGAGGTTCCACTCGTCCTGGGAAGTAGTTTAAGAAATCCGAGGATTGTACTGGGCGGTTCTTTGCCATTATACCAAGCGTCCCACATTTCTAATATGCGGACGTGCAGCCTCCTATTTTCTTCAGCGGCTGTGGACTCTGACTGTGGAATAGCCGATACCGGACTATCCTCAGGCTCAATAATTGGTAGATGACTTTCGGAGGCCATAGGAACACTGCCTTTAGATCTCGTGAAGTAAGGATGGGAAGCCATATTACCACAAAACCAACTACCTAAACAGGACCTTTGATATTTGCACACACAACAACCTAGTTAGTTTGAGATATTTAACAGATAAGGAATCGCATATTGGGGATGCAATGCACCTGAACAGTTAAATATTTCTAAATGTCTTTGCAACGACTGTATGTTTCATCCCGACTTTACTATCTCTTTTCTCAAATTTCGAATCCATATTTCTTTTTCCTTCCCTTTTTATTGTTTTCGCTCTTTTATTTTTGACTCTTTTTTCTTTCTTGTTCACTCAATTTTCCTTATTTTTCTCTCTTTTTCTTTATTTTTCACTCAGATTGTCTATAGCTATGATCGAATCCGATGGGGATTGCCTACATATCATGACGCCGCATGAATCAGATCATTACGTAGTTCCAAAAATAAATGCAGAATAAAAGAAAAGAAAATTTTGGTTTTTTTTCAATATTTCATTAAATAAAATCTTTTTGGGTTTTTCTATTACAAAGACTTTGGAAATACTGATGATTAAATTTACAGACTCAAAACAGAAAAAACAAATAGACTTGGAAAAGATAAACAGACTTGAAAAGGTAAAATACAGACTCAAAGCCAAAAATAATAAAAAAAAACAAAAATCAGGAATACATAAGAGCCTCCAATACTACTCCGGGGGCCCGCAGTACATCAGTCGGTCTTGACGCGGGCCTGCGTGCAATCTCTTCTTGAAGGTACTCTAAATCAGCCATTACCTGACGGACAAAAGTCATCACAGAAGCAAAGAACATGGACCTGGTCATAACTTCGCATTCATTGCATTTCATTGCGACGTAATCAACGATTTCCTTAATCCTCATTCTAATGACGCCCTTTTCTTAGAGCAAGCGTCCAATTTGCTGAGACCAGGCCTCCAACACCTGCGTGGCCGTATGGTTTTGGTCTTGCAATTGTTGTATGTCTTCTTCCAATTGGGAAATCAATGTATAGCAATGCTCTCTTTCAGCTTTGAAATCTTTTGTCTGTTGGACCATTTTATTTTCGAGATTAGTCAGCTTTTCCCTTAAGATCGCGACTCCTCTATCATACTTTTACTTTAATTGTTGAACACACCTGCCCGTTCTTCTGCATTATTCGCCAATTTTGCCCGAGCTTTTTCCAATTCATCCTCGGCCTTTGTCATATCAAACCCATAATCATGAACTTTCCACCTCAGATTGCTTATGAGTCTTTCATCTTTTTTGCTTCTTATCAGGTTTTCAACGGCTATTTTCATTTTCTGAATCTGAGCTCGGAGGGCTTCATTTTCTTGGGCCAACCTTTTCTTTTCTCCTTCATCCTCGGCAACCTGTAAACTACTATCAAATTTGAGGTTTTTGATTTGATCCTCTAGCTTGCTTATGGTGGTCTGGTATTCCTTCTCTTTAGCTAACCAAACCCACTGTTATCGCGCTCCATCGGTGAATTGTTTAACATAGGGCCTTTTGGCGGGCTGTTCTGTCTCTTGATCGACTCGAACTCTCTTGCCATACCAGGATGTGTAGTTAGATTCTACTTCACCCAAGGAAAAATCTCGTACTTGAGTCTGTGGCTCCAGAAACCTACATTGGTGCTAAATTTGGCAAACCTTTTCTTCTGGGAATGCAGCTTTTGGGCATAGTTCAATAACCTGTCGGCTCAAATCTTCATCATGAGGGACTGTTTGGTATCTTCCCAATTGGCGTAGGACCCGATGCGGAGCATATGGATAAATACTCCGAAGTCCCATCAATAAAAGAAACCACACTCCGGCAGACATTTAAATAACCTCATTGACCGAGAGCCAATTGAAAGTTCACTCAATTCGGTTTCCGGTCAAAGAACCCAAATACGCGAACCAAGCCACAATACCCTCCGATAACTCATGATCGTTTACCCGATTTCCGTATGCTTCAATGTAATCGAGTCTGTTCAGACCGTAGTTTATGTACCTCGGGCGATGGCAAAGATGTTCCACCAGCCACATTTGCAAAAGCAAGTTGCAACCCTCAAAGGAATTTGTCCCAGCTCGACAGGCGGTTAAGCTCGATAGATTTCTGCGAGAATCATCGGTATAAGAGTGTCATTGGCCTTTATGACCATAAAGTCAGCCATTCCTGCAAGTCCCGGCTCTATATGTCTGTCACTCCCTTTTTTTTTATTTCCCTAATGACTCAGACTAGTGTCCGGAGCCTCAAATCCTCGGGGGTCCCTATGTCGGTTGTATAAGAAGTGGAATTTGTAGAATCCTTTGGCCAAATTTTCATCTTTAACCTACCGGCTAATGCTCATAAGGTCCAAAAACTTATAAGGGGTTACAGGTCTTGGTGCTACTGGATATCGGTGCCTGAGATTCACGTCAAGACCAGCATAACCTGCCATATCCTCTAGCGTAGGGGTCAACTCAAAATCAGAGAAGTGGAAAATATTGTGTGTCGGGTCCCAAAACGGTATCAAAGCTTCAATTATATCAACCCTTGGTTTAATTTTCAGAAGCCCAGTGAGCCCACCTAAAGCCTTTGTCACAGAACACTTGCTGACCTCCCCCAGGTCATTCCACCACATGTGGAGTCCCAGTGGAATCTCATCTACGACCCGAAAAGGTACATTCTCAACGGTGCTCATTCTTCACACAAATTGAGGACAAAGATCAAAACCGACACATTTTCCAAAAACACAAAGTGATTAATTTTAAAAATCCAAATCAGTAAATTTCGTAACTTTTTTATTTTTTATTTTTGCATATACGGCCCTTCAGCACTTGAGGAAAGTTTTTAGGGTTGTTTCTTCCAACTGAGGTTGGTTATAGGAGAAAAGACTGACTTGGGTTTACATTGTGGCTATTCTTGTGAAAACAGCCTTTCGGCGCTCCAGGAGAATGTTTTAAGGCCATTTTGACAAGAACGGCCCCGGGTGATGATCATGTTTCAAAAGGTTCTTATTTTGGTGAGTTTTGAAAAAATGAGGCCGGACCTGATAGGGGTTGCCTACGTATATCACATCCGGTGAGAATCAGAGCCGCGTAGTTCGGTCATTTTTGATGCAACAGGAAAATATGATTTATTTTGAAATGACCTTCTTTTTCAAACTTTCGATAGAGTTTCAGGATTTATTTTTGAATACCGGAATTTTTAGAACCGGGTGTTTTTCTATCCTACCTCACTCTTGGTTTTTCTTGATTTTCTTTTCCTTTTCTAGAAGCCGATCAACATACAAGCCGAAGCAAATAAATGCACAAGTAGCACGTAAAATGCATCAGGATGGTCTTTTGATTTTTGGGTACACCTGTCCTAGACGGACCCAACTCCTGTGTTGAGTCCCCAAATTCAAATGCATGTGATGCAAACAACGTACCTACTAGGGATCCGGCATGAGGCTATGTCATTCTAAGTTTGAATCCTGGGGGTATTGTTCTAGACCTAGCTTACCCGAGTAGACAACTCGAGTTGAGGGGGGCAGCGTACCGAGAATACAGAAGCTTCACCGGCTTTACAACTTGTCCGATCCTCGTTCTAAAATTAGGGGTATGATTCTAACAGAAAAGAAGCCACACGAAGCGCATGCTTCCCAGAAGATTTAGAAGACTCAGAGAGAAGAAGGGTGTCGTAACAGTTTTATATACAGTTCATGGCAATATCAAAGCGGTAAAAAGCGGAAATTAGCACATTAGGCCCAAACATGTAATATCAGACAATCAACAACAAACCAAGTATAAAAGTAATCTAAGCTCGAATTCTGAACCCTGAACCAAAGATTCTGGGTTCGTTCCCTAGCAGAGTCGCCAGAGCAGTCACGCCTCCTTTTTCCCGAAGGGATAGGGGATAGGGGAGTTTTTTCAATTAAAATGACATTATTCGAAATGAGATTATTTATTTAATCAGAGTCGCCACTTGGGATAATTATTATGGTGTCCCAATTCACCGGTTTATTTTAAAATCCCAAATCGAGGAGATCGACTCTATTTATGGTTCGCGAACACAAAAGATCGAGTAACGAATTCTGTTAACCCGGGAGAAGGCGTGAGGCACTCCCGAGTTTCGTGGTTTTAGCATGGTCGCTAAACAATTAATACTTGGCCTAATTATCTGACTTATTACATGTTTTATACCTATTGTGCATTTTTACCTTTTGACCACTTTTAATTATTTGCTTAACCGCTGTTAGTATTTATGGAATTTATTTAAACAAGCTACGATATCGTACACTTATCGTTTTGGTACACATCGCAAACCGCGCCACGTGAAACGCACCCTCGATTTACAACATATTTATTTTTATTATTATTTGAAGTTATGGTCAAGTCGCGTGAAACGCACACTTGAATTGGGGTTTACGTATCATAACTATGCAACGGGAAGCGTACCCATAGTCACGATGATTTATTATTAATTGCGCCTAAAGCAAGCTATAATGTTCGAATCTTATTCAATTACTAGTTTTGAGATTATTGTAAGATCATGAGGTATGTATATTGTTGTGGAGGAAATGAAGTAAATTAATTATGAAAAAGTTGGCTAGCTTGTGAATGTTTATTTATTTTTTGTCCAGGGCAACAATTAGCCCATAAATACGTCGGGGAAGTCCAATTAAAGTCTTACACCAATCATGTCCCAACCTAATCTCTTATAATTTTACTGCTAACCAATATTTGAAACTAGACTAAATTTATGGTAGGAATAGATAGATACGGATAGAACCAATTTAGTCACTAAGATATAGGAGATTAAAATGAAACTAAAGCGTGCTAAAATGGAAAGCCATTACTTCATTAAATAAACAAGAAAAGTAACAAACTAATACATATTGATCAATAAGATTAACCATATGATCTACCAAAAAGGACAATAAATTAATCTTAACAAATATTCAATATGAGAACAAATTAATTGTTACAACCCAAATTCGCGTAGCTTAGATCACATCGTAAGTTAGTCGACGTAAATCCAAGAAGAGATTATCTTTGAGATGATAAGAAGTTAATCCTATTGGTCTTAAACGATACAAGGGTGTATAAGAGTGGTTAACAAGTATTTGAAGTTAAACGAATCAAGGATGTTGTAACCCGTATTTTTGGGTAACACTAGAGGTGATTAACTGTCCCAAGAGGTCTTGTTTTAATGTATTTGAATCATATAATATCTGCATCATAAGTCTTGAAGTCAAGCGAGTTATGAAACAAAAGTCGATAAAAGTTGTCGCAACTTAGGTTTATAATTTTACTTAAACTTTAGGTCAAATGTTACTGC
>AWOL01S0006469.1:103102-130961 GCA_000715115.1 Nicotiana otophora | reverse complement strand
GGGCTTTGGGATCAATAGTGAACTGTTATTTCTTGAGTCTTCAATAGTGTGCTTTTTTAAAGGCTAACTTTAATTAGATTGGCGATTTTAGGGTTTAGGGTGTTCTCGTTGAAACACGCGGGCATACTCCTTGCTTCTGGGGACATATTTCTTCTGCTCTTGACTTTTCTTTACTTTTAAATTGCTCTTTTTAACAAGATATATTGAAAGAACTTTATGAAGCATTTGGCATTTTCTAGTAAGTTGATTTACATGGTTGGTCCTAATTTGAAATACTGAGACAGAAATGTTCAAGCAGAATGTTTGTGTTATCAATACATCCCAAATTGTTGGATCTGCATACACCTTTCAGCTGAATATTTTGTACATCTTTGAAAATGTTGGAGTCTTCTGCTTAGTGATTATAATTGAGGGCTGTCATCCCTTTCTGCACAAACGCATCCTTATAAATTACTGAGACGTGAAACTATAAATCAAAATGGCCACCTCTTTCGCTGAAGTTTACTTTTTTCCCTTTAAACAATTGCAGGCTGAGAGAAATCCCACGCCATTACACCATGCAGCAAAAGCATTAATAAATGCTCAGCTAGAAAATGGAGATTTTCCTCAGCAGGTAATTCTTCAGTTTCCAGTCCCTGTAGCTTAAAAATGCTTGTACTGTATACGAACAAGTGCCTGGTTGTTATTATTGAAAAGAGCGTACCCTCCTTTTACTTTTTGACTTGCTAAGTTAAAAGGTTGCCTAAGCGCTTGCCTCAGAGTTTTGATTTGGTTTAATTGGCTGTGCCTCTTGGATGGAGTTTGGGGCTTAAATTGACTTCAGAGCTGCATACAGTTTTGGGAGAGGAAGTATGTAAATATAAACTACATTGTTCAAGAGAATTTGGTTAAGTGTTGGGTATCTTTCGTGGGAGAGTTAGCTTATAAAAGTACCTGGCTATGGGAGAATAAAGAACTAGTGGAAGCTGGTTCAGTAAATAAGGTCAAAATTTTCATATTTCTAATCGTCTTGTTTAAAAAGCCCGCTGCAGACAAGTCTTTTATTTCAATGGAGATGGGTAAAAAGGCGGGCTCATTATCTGTTGACTTTCGAACTGCGTGCCACACTGGCCCTCAAGAGTTTTTCAGTTATTTTTAAAACAAAGTCAAAGAAGTCTACTCAAGTACAACGGTTGGGGTAAGAAGATGGCATTTTGGTTTAGTGTTAATGTAGGATAATATTTGCACCAGTTGCATGGTCATCCCTTAGTACCTTTCAAATGTATTATACACAGTGTTGGATAAACACGGGGCGTTACATTGTTTCATGATTTTAGGGGTCCAATATATTTTCCTCTGTTTTATGGTTTTCACTGCATATGACAACTTTGGTGTCCTTTCTACTAAAAAGGCAGGCCTCTATACAGATTGAAACTTGAATGTTTTCTTTTAATTATTCAAACTGCACTACTAAATTACATTTCTGAGGTAATAAAACTTGATAAACTGGTAGTGGAGTTGTTTTGAAATCTCAATTTAATATGTAGGTGCTTCGTTATGCTTGTCGCATGCGGAACTTAATAATCTTATTTACGAATATGTGGCTGGATAATTTGTTTACTTATCGACTGTCTTTATATTTCTCAGGAGATCAGCGGGGTCTTCAACAGGAATTGCATGATATCCTATTCTGCATATAGGAACATTTTCCCAATTTGGGCACTGGGAGAATATCGTTCTCGTGTACTCAAGGCTGTACTCAAGGCTAAGTAAGTGGCAGTTCCAGGGGATATCTTGCAGCGTCACTCTTTCGCGAAATCTCGACTCTTGGTTTTCTCTCCACCTTTAACACTCTAGATGCACGATGATTAGTTAGCTACTTTACTTTTTTTAAAGTTATTTTGCAACTAATCGTCTTTCGTGGTTCGTTTGCTGTCGTCGATAGTTTCCTTCATTAGTTGGGAGGGAAACTCTAAGACTAATAACGGACCACCAGAATTAGAATTTGATTAGAAGTGTCTCTGATCATTGTCTCGTTTCTTTCTAACAGCCTCTTGTTCACCAAAACTGTCCTATGTCAACCCGAGACATTTGGTCCAAGGGTCTTGCAAATCAGAAACCATATCAAATTAAAGAACTGACATGTGCTATCATATCATAGCATAGTAGCAAAAGACTAACAAACACAAATTGAATCACACTAGGGACAATCAACGATGTCGGATACCTAGACTTACTGTTAACTAAAATAAAGAAATTATACACATTCAAACGCAATCTTCATTATTCAATGTTCAGATTTAAGGATAATTGCCTAATATCAGATATGTCTTCAATACTGTATTTCTTAATCTTAAAATTAAAAACAAAAAACAACGGAAAAACAAAAGCAAAAGGAAATGAAATCCCAAATGAATGAAGGTCCGCTGTTTTAACAATGGAAATTTTGAGGGACGTTAATATGGATTACTTGCACTATTAAAATTGATTGTCTTGTTGAAAGTGACAGCTTACTTGCAAACTTCCAACTCATGAAGGCAGAGCTCATTTTTTCAGCGAATCCACATATGGAAACATCAAACTAGCAATATGTCCTATGTATTATCTGGTTTGCAATTAAGAAAAGGAAATTTAATGAAATGTACATAAGCGATGTGCGTTCCAAATAGATAAGGTTAGAGAATGTTGCGTATTTCTCACATATAGCTGTCACAATGGAGCCACATAGTAGTAACAAAGACTGGCACACGGGTTCCAATAGAAGAACTCGCACGAAGGGCAATATTTTTAAACTATAAGAAAAAGTTATAGTGATCTCAAACCAGCTCAAAAAATACAGGAACATATACAGAAAATCTACAGAGTCCATCGGCAATTGATTTGCATATTAAGACAAGCTTGTCCCTGATGTTGGTTAGTACTCGAGTGTTTGCTCAATTCAATTTCCAAAGTCTCAATCTCACATTGAAGCATCCTTCACATCTTTACTCAGAAATTATATTTCTTACCCTCGCAACACTTTGGTAACATCGGCTAAAGCATTGCTGATTTAGTCTCCGTGAGGGTCGCATGATGCTAATGCAGCCATTTCAGTTTCGCATTCACAGCAATAAACAGACTTGAGAACTTTCAAATGGTGTCCCTTGCTTGGGGGGGGGGACTTTCTCAACATGCTTAATAGATCTTTCAAAACCACTCCAAGATGGACGGAACATAGCAACACATTCATAGATACAATCACTAGCAATGTCACAAAGTTGCTAAGTATCGGGTTAAGATATGATTCATAACCAATTTGTACATCAAAAGAACCAACCTCTCCACCAACTTCATCATCTGTACTCGTGTATGTTTCGCCGTGTCATAAATTGACAGAGCATGCTCTCACGATTAGATTAAGCAGTCATCCTTCCTAGCTCTTAGTACTCAATCTACTGATGCATTATGTTAAAGAAAACCTACTCTAGTTGCAGGTTTGCTTAAAAAGCTCGACTTACAAGCATTATGATTACTTATAACCTCCATACAACTATCAACACATGCTGTCTCTGATTGCTTTGATATGGTCATATCCTTTACAGAATTTCCCCCACTAACTAAATTTGAGTACTGCTCGTTCTTGACAATTCTATGTTGATTCAACGAATAGTCATCTGACTTGGGAGGAGACCAATCATTTTCCGCTGAAACATTTGGACAAAAACATAGTTACTTTATCCAGATAGAAAAAGTAGAAATGTGTACAGCAAGAAAAGGTGCAAATTGCTTGGCTAACAAATGGTGAGTTAACCTGTCCCCTTATTTTAGCAAATTCTTTTTTCTTTTTCTGGTGACAAGTACTTTAGTACTATCTAATTGCATTAGCTACTTCCTGTTCTATGTAAACCAAGGGGTTAAGTAATTCTAAAATTTTCCAACACCCTTCTTTTCTCGAAGAGCAAAAGATGTATTATAGCTTTCTAAAAACTTGGTGGAGATCTTGCATACTTCCTCATCAAGGCAAGTTCTGGATGTGTTATATCCTTCGAAACATACCTTTCATGAACCTCCTGATCTCCTCTGGCTGCATGGCCTTCACCCCTTTCACTGTTCTGTTCAGAGACTCCGCCATTACCCTTCTGACTTCTGGCGGCACATTGGGACAACCTTTTGAGGGCCCTTTTGGATCACCTCCAGCCAAATGCGCCTTAAGATGTGTAATTCCTCCGGAAGAAGATATGAAACCGCAATACTTGCAAACAGCCCTCTGCCTTTTTGCATCAACTGGTGTAGCATGTTCCCAGGCAGCGTCAAGTGGCCTTCCCCTTCTAACAGATTTTTTTGACGTACGTGCTGCTAATTTAAAGGACCGAGAGGAGAATGTACAAACAACAGCATTCAGAAATAAATCTTAACTGACGGTGGGGGTATTAAAAAAATTAAAGGAAGAAAAAGAGCAAACAGTTAGCCTTCCTAGCACAGTAACATTAACAGAAACTTGTTATAGTAAAGGGGAAATTAATAATTATCTGTGATGGAAGCACTTCTAAGATAAAGAAACACAGCCATAGCAAATTGTTCCCGTAATACAAAATTTTAGCAATATGAAGATACTAGTTGCAGGAAAGGATGCCACTTCCCATATGCAGTGCAATTAAAGGTGGTCAAAAGATCGTGATCAAAAATCACGGATGTACAGCAGTGTAAAACCAACCCGGTCTTCCCCTCTGAGATACCAGAGAGACAGGGAAACAGGAATAGGGATAGGGAGTATATTTAATCAAAAATTAAGTAATTGGAAAGACAAATCAAACAGCAAGCTGAACTAATAAACAGGCCCAGAAAAAGAGTGACAGCACTTATCCATTTTCATGAGATAATCCTTTTCAACTTTTACAAGGACAATGAATTACTTTTAGATTGATACACAAAAGGAGGTCACAGGTTCAACCCTGGAAACAGCCTCTTGCATAAATGCAAAATAAGGTAGTGTACAATAGACACAATGTGGTCTGGCCCAAACCAAAAAAATGGAGTTCTGAGTCATACAGATTTTAAGCTAAGTGACAGGAAAGAAAAGGTCATCCTGAAAACACTTCAGTTGCTCTCATAACGATAGAAGTAAATTATCTTTCTGTGGAGCAAAAGACTCCTGTCAAGATGTTACAATCTTCCACATTAGAGGAGATTCAAAATCATCCACATTTTCAGAAACATACCTTCCATGTCAGTCCTGATATCCTCTAGCTGTGGTGCCTTCACCCCTCTTATAGTTCCTTGTAACCATTCTGTCATCACCCTTTTGACTTCTGGTGGCACATTTGGACAACCCTTTAACGAACCCGTTGGATCACCCCCACCCAGATGCGTCTTAAGATAAGTAATGCCTCCAGAGGAAGAGACAAATCCACAATACTTGCAAATTGTCCTCTGTTTCTTTCCATCTACTGGAGTAGCATGTTGCCAAGCATCATCAAGTGGCCTTCCCTTTCTAGCTGTTTTTGAGGCAGGTGCTGCTTATTTAAAGAAAAAGATATTCACTTCACAGATTTGGGGAGGATATTTAAGACAAAGAATAAAATGGAATAAAAAACAGAGGTCATCCTAGAACTGAATAAGTGCTAAAAGCAAGTTACAAAAGCAGAGAAACTAGTAATTGAGCATGATGGAAGCGCTACAAAAGTTTAAAACAAACAATAACAAATTGGTAAGTAACCCATATTCTTGAATTTTCTGTCTTTTAAAAAAAATTGTTTCAAAAGTAATCTTATCGATGTTGCATCGAAGGTGTTAATATACAATAATCATGTAACATATACAAAACCCTAAAAATCCCAAAATTTATAAAAATATCATAACCAACTATCCATGCAGACGGGGGTATTCATGCTACACATGGATACAAATCAAATAAAAAGGAACTTTTGACTTTGAACATGGATTTTCAACTCCCTCAAGTAGGAGGAGACCAACTCTTTATGACAGGGTGCCGGTGCAATTTAAAGGGTTAGTAATTTTTTATCAGGAGAAAAGGTTGGTAAAAACAATCAAAAGTAAAACACAAGGCTTATAAGGCACACATTCAACACTATGCCTAAAACAAACTTTTCTATTCCCCTCCGAGATAGAGTCAGAAAGAAACACAAGAATAAGAAAAGGACAAGAATGTCAATACTGTTTCATGGAGATTTCTTTCAACTTCACATGGACAATCAATGAAGTACTGTAGATTCATATAGAAATGTAAAATGACAAGAAAGTTGGGGCATTTTTTAGGCCACATCTTTCTGAAACATTACTATTAGTCCTCCATGATCTAATTTTCTTTCTAACATTTTGGATTGACAGGAAGCTTTCTTGCTGTGAGATTCTGGCCCCCACACCCAATAGCAACAACGAATGTGCTAAACTATTAGCGAGTAGAAAACTGTGGCAGCAGAACGGTTGGTCAAACTAGTGGTATTAGTACATTGTTGGCCACGGACACATTATTTGTTTACTTCTAACTGCGCTTCTTCCTTTTAGAAAGAGGGAAAAGGACGATCAAGATCTAACTTAAATACCGGAGCGCTGCGGCAAACTCCTGATTTCTAGTGAACTAAATCACATCGATGAAATGTCATTTTCAATTAGCTATGTTACAAATGTATTGAGTGATTAGTGAGCTCTCGTCATGACTAAATGATCTCTTGCATGCTCCATTAAAAGTCCTATATGATATTTTCTCACAGAGAAGCTTCCAACCATTTAGATCTTCAGTTCTGCTTTTACATCGTCTATCAATTTCTACTAGCTTTTTATTACTACATGTTTTCTTTTCACATGTTTTACTACTTCGCACTTTCTCAAAACTAGATTTCGGTGTAGGGAAAAGGGGAATGTCAGAATTCAGAAGATTGAGAACTTAATGCGGATAAGTTCCACAGGAAACACTAACAAAGATCTGATGAATCACACTTGCAAGCATTTTTCGTTGTGAAGGACAAGAACTACACGTCACCTCAAAATGGCCCTAATTTTTCAAACTATAAAATGACCATAACTTCAGAGGATGAGGTGATCAGTTTTGCAATGATAACTGAAAAGATCAAATCAGAAAAGAATTTTTTTTTTAATAGAGGTAATAAAATGAATTAAAACATCTTTCTGAACAATAGTGCGCAACATGTCCCATAGTAATATGTATCTTTAAACTTCAGTTTAACCGCTAGCATCTTCAAAAATATTTTCCTTTCAAGTGTATGTACACAGAGCAAATAAATATAGCTGAAATCCACATTATCTACATATGTTGATGAAGGTGATATGTGTTATCATGCATGGGTGAGAGCAAGCAACCAACAAGTTTAGTTACTCAAAGACTTACAAGGGTCTTTCTTATTGGAGAATTCATTGCAACCTCCATCCTTCCCAATGACAACATCATTAGCTAACTTTGGGGTTGAAGCTTGTGTCACTCGGGTATTATAAATGAAACAATCATCGGATGAGTGTTGAGGAGGAGCTTGTCTCCCATTGAAAACGCCCCATAGATATAATTGACCCTCAAATCCTGCAAATTTAGCGTGGTTAGTTGAAACATGTAAAGAAGCTTGTAGGCATTCAAAACTTTGGGATGGTAACAATTACTCTGATGCTTCTCTGGCAGTTGAGCAGAGGTAAAAATAAGGAGTTCAGAATCACCAACCAAGGCTTTTAAAGCAAAGTCGTAGTGTCTTAAATTGTACAGCAGATTGTCGAAAACCTGATCATCTCTGAAACACAAAATCATACCAAGATTAGAGGTGGTATAACAGGTAAAGCAGAGATATAGGCTAGATTGGTTACCGCACCTGCCTTTAACTGAAAAGAAATAAATGGCAATATTATCATCAATCAGTTTAGAACTTTTAAAACTCTTAGGCCAGACATCCAGCCTGGGAAGCAATTCAAAACACAGAACCTCCGTCATCTCTTTAGCTGCCAGCCATACTTTTGCGCATGCTTTACTTGATAGATGGGCTGTAAGATTCAAACTCACTTTCGGATGGGAGATCATGAAACTACCCCTGTGAAATGAGAATAACCAGATTTTATGCATAGAACTTAATAAGAACTAGTTGCAGCATCCTCCAAAAGAGGTGAGAGGTAGGATGGAAAAAGAATGATAAAGTAGTAGGGTTTGCAGTGTACCTCCATATGGTATCAGCAATAGGTTTTGCAGCCATGTCACAATTGTGAGCTGAGAGCACTAATCTTTACCAAGCAAACTTTCTTTCTTTCGATCTGTAAAGATTGTCTTTTTTCACTTCAACAAGCTTTCATCAGATGTCAACCATCTGTACATAACACCATAAAGAGAAAAGGTCAACCATAATACAATTACAATCTCCCCATCCTCATCTTTTCCTCTTTAATCCCGTCTGTGATTGTTAATATGCATAAGCTTCAATTGATCAACTACTTTACTAAACCCAAGGCAAGAGAGTTAATCTCAGCTACCATAGCAAACAATGTTCTTTTATTTTCTTTATATAAAGTAATCACAAAAACTAGGAGTATGTTATACTGTCATCTTTCCTCTCTAAACATGTCGGCTTTATTTACATGGTAAACAGAAATAAAAGATAGGGAGACAGAGACTAACACTACTATTGCAACTTCAACATCAGCTATTTCAAGAATAAAACGTTTTGTCCATTGTCAACAACAATTATGCTACAGTCCAAACAAATTGGAGTCGGCTATATGAACCCTGACTGACCATATTATTCCATATAAACTCATCACAGAGTATACAGAACAAAATGCTTTTGCCGCTGTCCAAAGGAACAAAAGTCTTCTATTGCTTTTTTCTGGTTAAACTTGACTAAATTTCAAGATGGTCTCTGTTTACATAAATTTAAAATGAAATATTCAACTTATAAAAAATTTCTTTGTTCAGATTAAAAGATGTTTTCTGAAAAAAAAAAAAAAAAAAAAAAAAAGGTCAACATAGGTAATGTTTTAAGCCTCAAAACTTAAAGAAGACAGCCGGTTGAGATAAAGGTAAAGCAAAAGAAGAAGACCAAACATTTTCTTCAGTAATAACAAAAAGGCCCAAAATAGCATATCAAGTATACTCTTGCGAATGAAAGTAGAAGATCACCAATCTATGATATTTTGTCCCTTGTTTTCCTTTCCAAAATCTAAGTCATGAAACCCATTCACTTCTATATTTTTATTTTCTTCTTCCTCTGTGCATTGCATAATTATACTATAAAGAAAAAAGGAAAATGATCTGCATAGTTGAAGGAACAAAAAAAACATAAACTTAAATACAAGTATTATTATTTACAAGTACTATATTAAAAAAAAAAAAAAATTCACCCGATTCAGCAGAGTTAAGAAAGAAGTTGTCCAACTGATGATGAGCTGAGGAAATGGGTGAGTTTAGACAAGTTTTGGGGGTTAAAGGGTTTCAAAAATCATTGCATAAGATAAAAGGGGAAAAGGGGTTACAGTAATCGGTAGACAAATACACCAAATTTCCCAACTACACCCGTAGTGGCGATGAGGCCTCCCTTACACCACCCCCCACCACCCCTTTTTTTTTCCTTTCCTCTCTCTCTCTTTCAAAAAATAAAGTATACTTTTGCTTTCTTTGACTTCTTCGGGTTTTTTTCCATGGGATATAGCTCAAATCACCGGTGATTATCGGGCGGATAGGACGAATAATTAGATGTGATTTAACGGTTATCGGATTATATAATTGGCAGATTGGTATCGGATTAATAATTATCGAGCGGCTTATTGGCTAAACCAAATAGAAATTTTTTAAACAATCATTCAATCAATACGAAACAGTTTCAAATCAATACTAAATTTTTAATACCATCTAAGATCTAACCAAACGATATTTTTTAATTAAAGAATCTTCAAGACTACTCATATCGTCATACACGTATTAGCCAAATTTTTAATACCATCAAGACTACTCATACAAACATATACGTATTAATCATTGAGATTTTGATTTTTTGACTTCTCAGTTGTCAGTTCAAGAGAGAGACAAGACTAACGACTTCTTTGTCTCTGGTGGCCGCAGACAATTGAGAATATAGAAATTAGGGATTTAGCCATTTAGAGTTTCAATAGTACTTTATATACATAGGGGTAAAAGTGTAAATATAAAAATTCTTAATGGATGAACGGTTTACCCAATAAGAAATTGAGTAATCCGCCCCCAAACCGTTAAGCCGTTAATTATAAAATCTCAATCTGTTTACCATCCATTACCCTTATAATCCAATACCAATTAGCTAAAAAGTCATTGGTTCGGTTCGGTTTTGAACAGCCCTACCTCAAAGGTAATGGAAAATAGGAGGAGAGGATCATGTAAAAATCAAGTTTTTTTAATTTAAGCTATGTGTCATGAAAATAATTATAATGTGGATGTCTCCACTATAGATAATCATCTTGAAAAAGATTATTAATTTGGTACTCTATTGAAGTTTATCTACAAGCAGCTGATGTAGGCAGGTTGCAAGCAAAATGAAATGATTTGCAACAGTTTCTTATTAAACATGCAGGTTGCAAGCGGCTCATGTAGACAGCTTACAAGCAGCTCAAGAAAGTCTCGCAACTGCTTCCTGAAAACCTCGCAGTTGTTTCCTTTCTTCTATAAATAGAGGAGTTTTCAGTTCATTATGTATATGAGTTTGAAATTGAATAATATATCAATCTCTTTATACTTGTCTTCGATTTATTTACTTTATAGTTTTTATTTTATAACACGTTATCAGCACGAGACTCTGCCATTTTGAGCACTTACTTCGAATTTAATTTCTATTTCAGTGTTCATCTACGATGTAAGGAGACGCTTTTATGCCCGTGGTTAGATCTTGTTCATTCCGAGTATCATAAGGCAGATTATATCCTTGAGGTGGTGAGTTTTCTTCTTGGCAATAGTGATATAGATATCACTTACATCTTGAGTGGCCAAATTTGCGTAAATTAATTTGAGCCTTTTGCTTATATTTTAATATCTTTATTATCGCTTGCTTGGTTATATGCTACGTATACAATACCTATTTTGGTATTTGTTTTCATCCTAATTATCTTAATAAAGGATTACAAAGTGGATAACATTGTTAGATCCACTTAAACTCCAGCAGAGTTTGCAAGAAATATACAACCACCAGAAGTGGTTATGTTTCGTATATCTCATTGTAACTAAATTTTGTTAACCACCAGAAGTGATATATGCCTATGACCACCAGAAGTGATATATGCCTATGACCACCAGAAGTGATAATTTAGGCTTTCTATGGTTACAATTAAAGATAAGCTAGAGAAATATTCTCTATATTACATGCATGCCTCGATTTGCTCCAGAAGTAGTAAATATTTTAAAAGAGATTGAAGCATCACAATTTGATGTGATTAATGCGCGTTCAGATAATTATATTCAATTTCTTGAAGGATGAGAATTTTTTATAAATATTAATCCATTCCCTGAAGTGAATGTGATAATATTAATAAAGTCGTAAATATGAACGCACTCTTGATGTAAATATATTACAATTCACCTCCAGAAGAGTTAATATGATTGAGAGAATATATATATATATATACTCAATATTTGGTATTTTAAATTTGCTTTTGAAGAAGTAACACAATTGAATTTTCCTCCTGAAGTAGGAAAATATTTTGAAGCAGTGTCTTTCTGTGCTTAAACAAAATAATGAGCTATTCAAAATTATTTTTGAAGTACATTTTCATTCCCTATAGTGAATGAAGAAATATCACAACTCACCTCCTGAAGAGGTAGAATAATAGAGAATATAAATATTATTTTTGTAGCATAAAGATCATTGCCACACGTACATGTACGTAAAACATCTTGGATAATTTTATTAAGTATCATTCTAAGGAAAAAACATTCTTGTAGAATGATTTCTACTACAACCACATTGATATATTATGGTTAGTTGTTATTAACTACCCCGAAGAAAACAACAACTCATGTATGTTTCCCTGGAGGATGTAATGACTGTGGTTGCCTCTTTGGTATAAAATATTCAGATGTTAATGGCGTTTCTCCCTGAATGAGATATTTGTCACAAAGTTGGTGGTAAAAATATTGAAATTCTTGATTTCTGACATTTATAAATTTAGAATTGTCTTTATATTGTTTATTTGATTATGATTTTTTCTCATGATACAAGAAATGTTTGAGCAATATTTGATAGTATAAAATGTATCAAAAACTCCTGAAGAACTAATTGTTTGTCTAGAAGACACGTGACACTAGTAGTGTCCAAATAATATTAGATTGTGGATAGTAAATGAAGTCTCTCGAATAGCTTATATTCAAATATGTCATTCATATTATATGATTATGGTCAAAACATATGTTGTAGTAAACCCGAAGTTTACTTATACAAATGGTTATCATATTGAGACCACAAATGATTGGAAGATTGAAAATCTTCATGTTTCCACAATTAGAGGGGGTAAAATAATATGTATGTGAGAAGTTACATGCCTTATTATTCAATTTATAGTACATCATGTATCACAGTAAACCAGAAGTTCTTTTACTAATGCAAAAGCAGTCACAGTAAATCAGAAGTTTTACTGAGGCAAAAGTAGCTACTGTAAACCAGAAATTTACTGATACAAAAATAGCCACAGCAAATCAGAAGTTTACTAATGCAAAAGTTTATGCCATAGTAAACCAGAAGTTTACTTAGAGATAGCACATGCTATGATAAATTTGAAGTTTTTATTTGCCATTTTTAAATGAGCTATTTGAGAATTGAGATAAGCATATACTGAAGAACTAGAAGATTTTTCGAGAATTCTCTTGTGTTGCTTGTTCTCATAATAAATTGATTATACCAGCTAAAGTTGTGATTAAAACCCCCTGAATTTTGAAATATATAAAAGGTGAATATAAGCCCATTCACCTATCATGTGAACTACTTATAGATGCATATATGAGATAGTTACATGTGTTTATTGTCAATCTGCAGTTTGGCATTTGAAATTGCCTTTCTCAATTAAGAGCATAATTTTTAGATTATGAAATCAAAATAGTTCATCTTGATGATGCTGGTTTATATCCAAGCTAGTTTAGCATTGAATACCTCCTATTAATGGCTAAACTATTGCTTATGAGAACAAAGCCTCATGTGTTGGTCTAAGATTTTCTAAATTTCATACAACAACACTTGTATGTATCAGATCAACAAATTATAATAAGTCCTCTCCTCACAATTGGTTTAGGATCAGAAACCAAATATTTTTACTATCTAATAATATTTGATGTGTGGTATATGATTAATTTTTCTACCACAATACATAAAGATAGGTTTCCCAAAGAAGATCAGGGATATGAGCTAGTTTTTCTAACATTTGGGGATGGAATAAACAGTTGAAAAATATGCTATATGAATCGAATTATCATTAATATGATTCTCACTTAGAACATAATTTAAGTCAAATGCCAGAAGCATTTGCTGATCTAAAATTAAATATCATATTTTAGCTGCAAATGCTCCTATTAAAATTAAAATCTTTGAAGGATAAAGTTTACTTCACGCATGAAGCATAGTAAACCGATCGGTTCCAAAGGTAACAATCCTTGTAAAGGATAGGAGCAAATGATCAAAATGATCATAATGAGGAGGAAATGAGCTCTAGAATAGTCCACGACATAACATTTCATGAAACTCCAGAAGAAGTTCAGGTACCTGAAAACAAAGAAAGTGATGAGATCTCAACAAGTTATATCACTTGCGAACCGATACAAAATGATCGTCGACGATATATTTGATACAATGTAGTGCACAATATTATAAAAGATTGTGAGGATCAGACCTGTAGTCCAGACACCTGAAGATATCATGACATTTAGATGCAAGTCATAACCTATATAACTCATTTGATCAAATTTATATAAAGATCCCTAAAGGATTTAAAATGCTTGAAGCATATAGTTCAAAGTCTCGAGAAATGTACTCAATCAGATTACAATAATCTTTGTATGATTTAAAACAATCAGGGCGCATGCGGTATAATCGCCTCACTAAATTGATGAATGAAGGTTATATAAATGATGGCATTTGTCCATACGTTTTTACAAAGAAAACAACATCAGAGTTTGTTATACTTGTTATTTATGTTAATGACATAAATCTCATAGGAATTCTAGAAGAGCTCCAATGGGAAAAACTTTGTCTTAGTCTGCAAATTGAATATTTAGCAGACGTGATCTTTATCCATTAATCGGTCTATACATAAAAGGTCTTAAAACGCTTTTACATGGACAAAGCGCACCCATTAAGTACACCAAATGGGTGCTCGATTACTTGATGTGAATAGGGATTCGTTCTGACCTCCAAAAGAGGATGAGGAACTCCTTGGTCCTGAAATACTCTATCTCAGTGCAATTGGTGCACTTATGTATCTTGCTAATGCTAACAAAGGTGGTGCAGATCATATTGGTTATGTAGATGCATGTTATTTATCCGATCCCCATAAAGCTAGATCTCAAATTGAGTATGTGTTTACATGTGGAGGTACTGTCATATCATGGCGCTTCACAAAGTAATTTATTGCTGCTACTTCTTCAAATCATACTGAGATAATAGTTATTCATGAAGCAAGTAGGGAATGCGCATGGTTGAGATTAGTGATTCATTTTATTCGAGAAAAATGTGGGTTGGAATGTGATAAAAAATCCACAATATTATACGAAGACAATGTTGCATGCATAGCCCAATTAAAGGGAGGATTTATAAAAAGAGATAGAACGAAGCACATTTCACCAAAATTATTCTACACACATGATCTTCAGAAAAATGGTGACACTAATGTGCAACAAATCCGTTCAAATGACAATCCAGCAGATTTGTCCACTAAATCTTTGCCAACTTCAACTTTTGAGAAGATGGTATACAAGATTGGAATGCAAAGACTTAAATATTTGGAACAAGGTTTTCATCAGGGGGAGTGAAATACGCGTTGTATTCTTTTTTCCTTACTAAGGTTTTTCCCATGGGATTTTTTTTGTAAGGTTTTTAATGAGGAAACTAGAATTGTGTATTACTAAATATGTGTACTCTTTTTCCTTCACTAGAATTTTTTTCATTGGATTTTTTCTAGTAATGTTTTAACGAGGTACAATATCTTTCAATAAACATCCAAGGGGAGTGTTATGAAAATAGTTATAATGTGGATGTCCATTTATTACTCCGCTATAGATAATCATCCCGAAGAAGATTATCCATTCTATTGAAGTTTATCTACAAGCAGCTGATGGAGGCAGGTTGCAAGCAACTCAATGAAATGATTTGCAGCTGCTTCTTATTAAACAGACAGGTTGCAAGCAGCTCATGCAGACAACTTACAAGCAGCTCAAGAAAAGCTTCGCAACTGCTTCCTAAAAAGCCTCGCAGCCGCTTTCTTTCTTCTATAAAATAGAGTAGTTTTCAGTTTATTATGTACATGAGTTTGAAATTGAATAATATATCAATCTCTCTATACTTGTCTTCTATTTATTTACTTTATAGTTTTTATTTTATAACACTATGAATTTTATTTGTGAGCTTTAAGTCATAACTCTAATTCTCTGACCTATGGGTGTATATTTTGGTTTGAGTCAAGTCTTTTATTTTTTTGGGAAAATCATCAAAACAATTACTCATGTTAGTTTGTAGATCTTTGAATCAAAAATAAACCAACATAAAGGTGTTTTTTTTTTAATTATTTTCAACCTCAGGAATATTAGGTGTATGTAAACCTAAAGATTCTTAGCTAACATTTGGACATAAATTTGATTGAAACTTGAAAAAAAAGTTTTTGAAGTTATGTTGAAAAATAATTTTTGAAAGTTGAAGTTGTGCTTGTACATGTATTCTATTTGAAGAAAAGTTGAAGTTCTGTGCGTGGAAAAAATAAATTCACCCAAAAACTGCCTTAAACCAGTTTTGGGAACTTGAAATTTTTTAAAATCTTTTTTCCAAAACATGATCATATTTCAAAAAAATAATGTTTTGAATTTTTTTTTAAAAAATGAAGCCAAAATCTATGGCGAAACGGGAGTTTAGTATAGTGAAATTAAGCTTTTTTGTCATGTGTTGTATATATAGTTGAATGTATTAGTTCACTATCTCACTATAGCTTATTCTACGTTGACTTAAAATTGAAAGAATACATGTCAAGAATGTCATTTTATATTTTTAAACTAAAATTATCTCAAAGAAAAAGACATTTTCTCTCACTTTATGTCACTTTATGTATAGGTGAACTATTAATTTAAATCTATCACTATAAATGGTTCAACATAAATCATTTTTTGCATGTGTAAAAACATTTGCTATTAGGAGTCCATTTCAAAGTCAAAATCATTATGAACTTGCCCAAATCCAAGGGAAATAACTAAATTGCTACATATGGTTTAAGTGAAACTATAAGAATTGTTTCGTTAGTAGCTTAATTGCATATGACTATCTTCTTTTTTCCTTACAAAAAGTTGTAAATGAATCAATAGGAAACATTACTGGTTAAATTGCCCATTGTTCTCCCTTCAAAAAAGAATCCTCCATGTTTAGTTCGATTTCAGTTCAACTTTTAAATTAATTAATATCAAACTAAACTTATAAGGCCAATATACAAGAAGACATTTCAGTGAAAAACACTAGAAGATTTAATACTTGAAAAAGAGTCTATCCCACTTTGCAGTAAATAGAGCAGTAGAATAAGAGGAGTTTGCAACAAAAATCAGATGTGAAGTCACCTGAAACATGAAAACTTTGTATCAGGATAGCAGGCCATTCTTTACTAGTATTGTTTAATCAAGTCACATAGGAGTTTCATGAGATGACCAAAATCTCATGATACTATTTTAACATCTCTTTTCATTTCAGTCTCCTCTAACAAAGCAAAGGAGTACATAACCTTGTTTAGCAGAAAACAAGTGTACCAATAACAGCAAAAAATACTGTCAGAAAAGAAAGAGAAAATAAGTTTTGCAAGAAGGAATTTGCTTGAAGCATATCTGTCACTGAAGTACACACATTTTATTGAACAAACTCAAACTAATTTTTCTCCTAGTTATATAGTGTTCAACAAGGTAAAATTTCAAATACTGGATTCTACTCACACCAAAATTTAGCCTGCACTACTTGTTTCAAGCACAAGTACAAATCAGATAATTTTCAAGTAGTGTAATTCAATGTAGTAAGTTTAGTACAAACAATTCAGCTACTTATGATCTTCAGCTTTTTCTAAAATTCCTAAAAGCTAGTTCCTGCTAAAATGAGTGCTTGGAGTTGCCCATGGGCTATCCTCCATTTTTCCAGCACAATTCATGATTTCTTCACATCCCTCCGGTAAAACAGATTGAATTCTCACAGTTGGTTTGTTTGGAGGTAAAACGGGCAGTGGAGCTTCATCTTTAAGAATACGGGCAACTTCCCTCATTCTCGGCCTCTTCTCCTGATTAGGGTGCACACAAGAAAGTCCCACGACGAGCACCCTATCCATCTCGTTCTTCTGAAATCGTCCCTTTAGTTTCGGATCAGCAGCCTCAGTTATCCTCCCCTTTTCCCACAAATCCCACACCCAATCAGTAATCAAAACGCCACATTCATCGATAGGCTTTCTCCCCGATGCTACTTCTAGTACCACAACACCAAAGCTATACACATCCGTTTTAACAGTTGGAACCCCAGAAAAGACGTATTCAGGAGCTAAATATCCCATTGTTCCAGCTGGTACAGTAGCATCCCTTGTCTTAGAATTATCAAACACTTCAGCTAAACCGAAATCCCCAAGCTTAGCATTGAACTCAGCATCAAGCATTATATTACAAGTCTTCACATCTCTATGAATTATCTGATTTTCACACTCTTCATGCAAATACACCAGAGCAGACGCAACGCCAAGAACTATATTCAGCCTTCGCTCCCATGTTAAAAACTTAGCAAAATGCGAATGCTCGTGTAGGATTTTGTTAAGGCTACCATTAGGCATGAATTCATAAACTAAAACCAATTCATTCCTCTCACAACACCATCCTTGGAGCTGAATCAAATTCTTGTGTCTTAAGCAACCAACCATAGAAGCAAATTCAGTATTGAATGGAATATGTGAAGGACCTAATCTAGTCCCTTGAACAAATCTCTTAATAGCAACAACTCCTTTAGAAGGAATATCTCCTTCATATACAACAGCAGATCCTCCTTCACCAATTATCCTTTCATTATTAAATCCTTCTGTGGCTGATTTTATTTCAGATAATGATAATCTTTGAGGCACTCTATTTCCTTGTAATCTACACATTTGGCCTTCATTTTCCCCTCTATTACCATCTCTCTTTTTTCTCCTTAACACAAAAACAGAAACAATAGCAAGAATACCAACAACAAGTATAACAACTGCAGCTAAGCCACCGTATACAAAAATCAATTTCAGTAAACTTTTACCATGATGTGGGGCAGAGAAATGCTCACCAATTTCCTCAGGAAAACACATCAAGCAATCTCCTTCGTCGGATTGATGATCCCAAGACGTTTGAGACGAAAGCAATCCGAACGTTCTGAATCGCCAATGATTAATGGAATAAACTGCAGAGCCTTTTGCAGTGAAACCAATCCTCATAAACTCCTTTAACTGATTGGAAATGTCAATTTTAGTAGAAAGAACAGGATTAAAAGGCCTAATTTGTATTTCATAACCAATCCAAACTCTCATCATTTTTTCAGAATCTTTATACTCAACCCAAGCCGTCAATTCTTTCCCACTTTTCAAATCAACATCAGCAGAAGCCAAAAACTTAACTTCTTTAACACCAATACCAATATGATTATCGTCTGTATCAAATTCCACGGCCAAGAATGAATCTCCCATGTCAGAATCTTGATTTGGAAGACCCATGTAACCATTAGAATTGCTCAAAGAATCAACATCAGAAGTGATCAAAAAGGCAAAGCCATCACCAAAAGGGCAAGAAGGGAAAGTAGAGAGAATAGTAAAAGAGAAAGTGCATAAGAAAGAAGCAGTGTTATTTGTTAAAGAATCAAGAAAACGAATTGGGTAAACATAAAAAGCTCTACCAATGCCAGAAATGGAAGGAGAATTTGATGATGAAGATGAACAGTTGCGTTGTTGAGTGAGGTAAATGGATTTGGTGGTGAAAGAAGCGTCACCGTAAAGAGTTACATTGTTAAGAGGAAAGAAAGGAGATGAATGGGAAGGTGAATTGATTGTTAAGATGAGAAACAGAGTGACTGTTAAGAGTTTTTGCAAAGAAAAATGCATTCTTGACGATGAATTCTGGAAGTTTGGTTTGTGGGTTTTTGCAGAGAGTTCTTGAATGTTAGGAAAAGTTTTGGTATTTGATGGTTTTTCTCCTGCAGAATTGCAAATGAAGAGAGCTCTGCCGTTGCATCAATTGAGCGGGAGAGAATAGAACGGTTAGTAAACTTTAGCGGGTGAAGTCGGGTCGGGTAGAGATAGCTAAAGTCGGCTGGGATTTTAAGTATGTATTTTGGTTATACTCTTTTTTGTGAAAATGTGTTCAAAGCAAATAATACTATGACGGCATGGCTTAAGATTTTTCCAATTTTATTGTATTTTAATCACCAAAACCCCCCAGCGAAAATGAAGAGCTGACGTTTCGAAGAAAATTTTTGAAAAAGGGGAAAAAAAGTTGTTTAAATTGATTCAGTCCTTCATTGGAATGTTAACTTTAAACAAATCTTAAAAATATTAAGAAATAGAATTAGAATGTTGCAGTCCACATGCAACAGCTAAATGGCCAAAAAAGTTTACCAATTCAAATTTAGAGCCCGTTTGGCCAAAAAAAAAGATTTATTTTGTTTTTTTACTTTTTTTCAAAATCAGTATTTGGCAATAAAATTTTCGATTTTCACTTGAAGTTGAATTTCAGATTTTTTTGAAAATTTTAAAAACTTCAAAAATAAATTTTCAAAATTTTCACTTCAGATCACTCACAATAATTCAAAAACAAAAAATCAAAATTATATTCATGTCCAAACACAACTCTAATTTTCAAATATCATTTTTACTTGAAACTTTTTACTTACTTTTTTCGAAATTTTATAATTCTTATGTCCAAACACCCACTTAGTCTCATATTATGAAAATTTTCCTCATTTAACTCAGTAAAAATTGAAATTGATTAAAATGTCATCTTATAAAATTGGCTTTCTCCGAATTCACCATATTCCTTTATCTTTCTTCATTCTTGTTTAATTGTTTTTCGACATGTCCCTTGTTAAATCCTGTGCTAACGGTATCAAATTCAATAAGCGTTTAACCTTTATCATTAGGCCATTATAATCAGAGGATCTTCTAATATCTTGCACATCTTTTTTCCTTTTTGTTCTTTCTTTTATTTTATAGAACCTCCTTCCAGCTTTGACTATGCTACATGACAATACAATAGGCGGTCGTTTGCTAAGGTATATAAGAGTAGTACTGAATGTAGAGAAATAACACGGGTTGGCTTGAGTTGTGCTGGACACTATTCTAAGAAACTATTTCAGCAATATAAATGTTTCTCCAGAATTAAACAAGCTTACCTTTATTTATTTAAAGGATATAAGAATCAACAAAATTAAATATACTAGCAAATCTATAAAATAAACCGAAAAGAAGGAACAATTTAGTAGCACGGAAATGATTAAGCTAATAAAGAAAATACACAATAATTATGACTAATCATTGGGTAGTGATAAGGACTTGAAGAAGATAATTTTTGTGTAAGAAATAATTACACAAAAAGTGTAAGGCGGGAAGGAAGAGAAAAAATATTTCTGATGGTTATGATGGCAAATGACCATCCTATTTATAGCATGAAAATGAGTTTAGTTTCATTACAAATGTCTTACTTACTTGTCAATTTTATTTCATGCAAGATGCCAAAACATCTCATGCAAAATGACACTTGGCTTAGTAAAGTCATTTATCAAATAATCTTTTAAAATAATGCCACATGTATAACTCTTGCCATGCACCAATTATTTAAGAGTATTTAGCCACAAGGCTTCAAGCAAGAAGTCACTTGGAAATAAATAGAACACTTGTAAAATAAAAAGACATATGGCTATTTAAAATTTTGAAAATACTCGCACATTCCCCACATATTTCAAAATTTATAGGAGAAGGATAAAGGAATGGAAAAATTGACTTGTTGGATTTGCATTGTCCAAATATAATGGGTTTGGTGTCTTCAGGACTATGAACCAAACTTATACCAATAAAACTTAACTCACAGAATTACTAGTGAAATATAATATTTCTATGAGCCGATAATTCTTATTGTAAGTTAATGATTTTATCAATCACATTTTGACCCTCATAATTTTGTTGTTCAACTCGATTTTGTGCCACTAGGCCATACGCGTGCCTGGTTATTCATGAGAGCTCTAGAGATTAGGCCAAAATCTCATAGGAGCGGCCCCACTATACTCTCATATAGGTGAATTCATCAAGTGCATACTGCTTTTAAATACACCATCCATAAGGAATATGATTTCATTAAGAGTTATAACTCACCCGCTCAATTAGTAGCAGTTAAGCACTCTCTTTTAGTGCTTCAGTGTCAATATCGACTTGTTATTACCCGTATGAATATACTTTATGGAATATCCAATCATATAAATTGGGTTACCATCTCTATTGATAACATGTCGGCCTTAACCCCATCTCTTTTGAGGTTTGAAGAATTAATTTTCTTCCCACAGGTTTACTCAGTGGATCAGTCAAATTTATCTCTGACTTCACATAATCAATGAAAATTATTTCATCTCTCAGTAGTTGTTTTATGACACCACGTCTCAGTTTCATGTGTCTACTTTTACAATTAAAAGATTTATTCTTTGTAATAGCTATTGCTGCTTGACAATCACAATACATAGACACAGGAGGTAATACGTCATTTATTAAAGGGATATTAGCTAAGAAGTTTTTTAGCCACTCATCCTCAGAACCAACTAACTCCAGAGATACAAACTCTGATTCCATAGTCGATCTAGCAATGATCGTCTGTTTAGATGATTTTCACAATATTGTACCACCGCCATGGGTAAATATAAAACCACTAGTGAATTTTGTCTCATTTGAATCAGAGATCCAGTTTACATCACTGTACCCTTCTAAAATAGAAGAAAATCTACTATATAGGATACCATAATTCATGGTTCCTCTCAAATATTTCATTAGTCTATCTGATGCAGACCAATGCTCGTTGTTGGGATTATGAGTATATCTACTCAGTCTACACACAACATAGGCTATATCAGGCCAAAATTCATTAAATACATCAGACTCCCAATAATCTGAGCATATTTAGACTGAGCAATTGAGTCACTATTATTCTTTTTTAACTGAGAGTTAGCATCAAAAGGAGTACTCACATGTGTGACATTAAAATATTCAAATTTCTTAAGAAGTCTCTCAACATAATGTTCTTGTGACAACATTATGTCATCTTCACTCCTTATAATTTTAACTCCCAATATCATATTTACTTCACCCAGATCTTTCATATCAAAGCAGACAGAAATAATTTAGTACTTTGCACAATATTTAAATGTGTACCAAATATAAGCATGTCATCAATATATAAATATATTATCACATAATCATTGTCTACCACTTTGGTATAAGCATATTTATCCAGCTCAACTAAAATCGTCTCTCAATAAGACTTGTTCAAATTTCTCATACCACTGCTTAGGAGCTTGTTTAAGGCCATAAAGAAATTTAATTAATTTACAAACTTTATTTTCTTGTCCATGAATGACACAGCCTTCAGGTTGAACCATATAAATTTCTTCTTCTAAATCACCATTTAAAAAAGCTGTTTTGACATCCATTTGATGGATAAAAAACTAATGGATTGAAGTTAAGGCAATTAAAACTCGAATAGAAGAAATCCTAGTCATTGGTGCAAATGTATCAAAATAATCTATATTTTATTTTTGAGAAAATCTTTTTGCTACTAACTGAGCTTTATATTTATCTAAAGATCCATTAGGATTAAATTTCTTTTTGAAAATCCATTTACAACCAATAGGCTTTGCACTAGGAGGCAAATCTGTTAAAATCCATGTTTTATTTTTTAAGATAGAATCAATTTCAACTTTTATTGCATATTTTCAATAATTAGCTTCTGAAGAGGATATAGCTTCAAAATAATTCGATGGTTCATTATCGTCAAGAAAAGTTTGAAAATCACTTCCACAAGAAAAATATTATTTTCTTGGCCTTTTGCTCCTTCTCAGTTCCTCATTAGAGATAATTTTGTTATTCGTTTCAACAGGTGTATGAGAAATTTTATCAGACAATGGATACATATATTCAAAGAACTCAACATTCTTTATCTCAATTATAATATTACAATCAAGCACATCACTTTTTAAAACAAGAAATCTATATGCACCACTATGTTCAACATATCCAATAAGCATACAATAAGTAGTTTTAGAGCCTATTTTTCTTTTTTTAGGTCAAGGCAAAAGGACTTTAGCAAGGCACTCTCACACTTTTAAATATTTCAAGTTAGATTTATAACCCTTCCACAATTCATACGGAGTTTTGCCAGTTCTTCTATGTGGTATTCTATTTGTAAGTAACATGCAGATAAAATAGGTTCACTCCACAAATTATAAGGAGCATTAGAACTAACTAACATAGAGTTCATCATCTCTTTCAATGTTCTATTTTTCCTTTCAGCTACTCCATTTGACTTAGGTGAATAAGGCGGAGTTACTTAATGAATTATTCCATTCTTGTCACAAAAATCACTTAAAGATAAATATTCTCCACTTCTATCAGATCTAAATCTCTTGATTTTTCTACTAAGTTGATTTTCAACCTATAAGAAATAAAAGTATTAAAAGCATCATCTTTATTTCTAAGCAAATATAACTTAGTATATCTAAAAAAATCATCAATAAAAGTCACATAATATCTTTTACCACCTCTAGTTATAGTCTACTTTAAATCGCCTAAATCAATGTGAATCAAGGATAATAATTCAGTTTCTCTATTTATAGAAAAATAAGTCTTTCTAGTACTTTTAGCTTTAGCACATATTTCATACTTGTCAATATTGTATGAGTCTAAATCAGATATTAATCCTAACGACTGCATTTTCTTTATATACGCGACATTAACATGTCCTAGTCTAGCATGCCATAAAGAAACAGACTCAACCATATAAACAGAAGAAAATACATTTTCATTGCTAGTATCAGAAATATTAAGTATAAATAAACTATGGTTACAATATCCATTGCCCACAAAAATATTATATTTTTGGTCAATACGACTTCATCATTCTCGAAAGAAATCTTCATTCCAACTTTTTCTAATAATCCCATAAAACCAAATTGGTATGTATATTAGGAATATGCAATACATTACTCAATGCTAGAGTTTTACCATATGTGTCACGACCCAAAATTCTAACCAGTCGTGATGGCGCCTATCTCAATACTAGACAAGCCGAAATCTCAATGAATCACAACTTTTTTCAAGTCTGAAAATATAATATTTAAATAACATCCACAAATCTTACAATTACCGATACAATCACTCCCAAAAGTTGGTGTCACTAAGTACATGAGCATCTAATTATGAATACAAGTCTGAAAAAAATACGGTCTGTAACAGTCTGAGACCAAATATAGTAAATAAGGAGATAGGGAAGGAGAGGCAAGGTCTGCGAAACACGGCAGCTACCTCAGAATCTCCGAAAAATCAATTATGTGAAAGAATCAACACCCGCTATGTCCGGGAACATCTCGATCTGCACATGAAGTGCAGGGTGTAGTATGAGTACAACCAACTCAGCAAGTAACAATAATAAATAAGGAACTGAAGATAGTAACGAGCTACACAGTTATGGTTCATTTCCAGTAATTCCAGCAAAGAATAGACATGCTATCAAATCTGACAGCTTAACATCAAATCAATTTTTATACAGTTCCTGTTCATGTAATCCGCATATCAAAATCTTCCAGATATTTCACAACAATGACATGTAGCAACTAAGTGCAACAACAAATGGAAACCAAGTATAACCTCTTAGGACAACAATCACCCCATGGGCTCACAACCCTCATCACTCACTCTCAATGGGTACCCGCGCTCACTGGGGGTGTACAGACTCCGGAGGAGATCACACAGCCCAAACGCTATAATCTGCAAAGATAACTCACATGCTGCACGGACAACTCACGTGCCATAATATAACTATCTGGACCCGCGCGGCCAACTCACGTGCTGCACGGATAACTCACGTGCCATAATATAACTATCTGGATCCGCACGGCCAACTCACGTGCTGCACGGACAACTCACGTGCTATAGTATCAATATCTCACAATCAGGCCCTCGGCGTCACTCAGTCATAAATTTCTCCAGTCTCTCGGGCTCTTAATAATCATGAAATCAGCCCAAACAATAATGATATGATGTATCAATAATAATAATAGAGACTAAGATAAAATGTGCAAGTAAAAACTGAGACCGAGTACATATAACATTTAGCAGGCAATTCAACAAGTACGTGATCTCTGTGGGTCCCAACAGTTCTATCACATAGCCTAAGCATGATTTCTAACATAATTTACAGTCAAATTTTATCAACACATAGAGAGCATATAGCTAACAATAAATTATTTAACTTTACAGTTTCTCGGGACGGACCAAGTCACAATCCCCTCGGTGCATTCCCACACGCTCGTCACCTAGCATGTGCGTCACCTCCAAAATAATCACATGATACCAAAATCCGGGGTTTCATACCCTCAGGACCAGATTTAAAACTGTTACTTACCACAGAGCATGAAATTCTTTACTCTGTTATGCCTTTGCCTCGAAAATCGGCCTCTGAATGCCTCGAATCTAGTCACAAATAATTCGTTTCAGTCAATAAAATTTATTGGAATTAATTCCATAAGAAAATGCTAATTTTCCATAAAAATCCGAATTTTAGCTCAAAAATCGCATGTGGGGACCACGTTTCGGAACTTGACAAAAGTTATAAAATACGGAAGACCATTCAACCACGCGTCTAACCATATCAATTTTATCAAAACCCGACCCCAACTCGACCCTCAAATCTTCAATTTAAACTAAGAGGGTTTTTAAACTTTTCCAACTTAATTCACCAATTAAATGATAAAAATAACCATGGATTCGGGTAATTTAACCAATATTGAGTTAAGAACACTTACCCCATTGTTTTTCTTGAAAAACTCCCGAAAATCGCCTCTTCCCGAGCTCAAATCCGTCAAAAACTGTCAAAACTTAAACTCTCTGCACAAACATTTGCTCTACGTGATCGCAAAGAATAATTTTTCATCGCCCAGATTTTACTTTACGCGATCGCGAACTTGTCCACGCGATCGCAATGCACAACATCACAGACCTACGCAATCGCGGACTAGTCCACGCAATCGCGAAGCACAAAACGCATGACTTATACTCCGCTCCACTTACTCTACGCGAACGCGACCTTTTTCACGTGTTCGCGAGTCAAAAAATCCTAGAGCTACACGATCGTGTCCCGCTTCACGCGATCGTGAACCACAAAATGCCACTGCCTCATATTAACCCTACACGATCGCATATATCCCCATGCGATGGCGTAAAACAAAAACCCACACTGACCAAATAAGCCTACGCGATCGCAAACGCATTCACGCGATCGCGTAGAAGGAAAACATCATCAGATATTAGAAAATTCCAGCAGTTGTTCAAGTCCAAATATTTGATCTGTTAACCATTCAAAACTCACCCGAGCCCCTTGGGACCTCGATCAAATATACCAACAAGTTCTAAAATATCATACAGACTTAGTCTAACCCTCAAATTACCTTAAACAACGCTAAAACCATGAATTACAACCCAATTCAAGCCTAATGAACTTTGAAATTTTTAATTTCTACAAACGACTCCAGAACCTATCAAATCACGTTTGATTTACCTCAAATTTTGCGCACAAGTCATAAATGATATAACAGAGGTACTCAAATTTTCAGAATTGAATTTCGACCCCGATATCAAAAATTCAACCCGCTAGTCAAACTTCCCAAAAATTTAACTTTCGGCATTTCAAGACGAATTCCACTACGGATCTCCAAATAATATTTCGGACACACTCTTAAGCCCAAAATCATCATACGGAGCTATTGAAATCATCAAAATTTAAATCCGAGATCGTTTATACATAGGTCCATATTCGGTCCACTTTTCTAACTTAAATTTTTAATTATGAGATTAAGTGTCTCATTTCACTCCGAGTTCCTTCCGGACCCGAACCCACTAATTCGGTAGGTCATAAAACAACTATAAAGTATAAATTGAGCAGTAAATGGGGAAACGGGGTTATAATACTCAAAATAACCGGTCGGGTCATTATAAGATGTGAGTTTGAGAAAATAAATTCCTTTCCCAAGGACGCGAGTTGTCCTTGAGTCACCAAGATAAATAGTTTCTTCTCCACCCTAAACATCGTTAGCGCCTATGCGCCGCATGTGGGCCTAGATGAGGAGGTTAAACGACGCTTCTGGGAAGGGTTAGATGAAATTGTGCGTCAGGTTCCGCCTGCTGAGAAGCTATTCATAGGAGGGGATTTCAATGGGCATATTGGGTCGATCGTAGGTGGTTATGGCGAGGTGCATGGAGGTTTTGGTTTTGGGGAGAGGAACGGAGGAGGTACATCGTTGTTGGACTTCGCTAAGGCTTTTGGGTTGGTGATTGCGAACTCTAGCTTTCAGAAGAGGGAGGGGCATTTGGTTACTTTTCAAAATGCAGTGGCGAATACCCAGATTGACTATCTCCTCCTCAGGAGGTGTAACAGAGGGTTGTGCAAGGATTGCAAGGTGATTCC
>AWOL01S0006469.1:57858-91701 GCA_000715115.1 Nicotiana otophora | reverse complement strand
GGCGAAGGGGGAAGGGCATCTAGTGAATATAAGGCAGATGAGGAGGTTTGGAACTAGGAAGAAGACGCACGAGGTGGGGTGTTGGGGCGGGGAAGAAGACAGAAGCGGGAGGGGTTATTTTTTATTTGTTAATTGGTGTAAAAAGGGGAAAATACTTAAATATTAGACACATGGTTTCCATTTATAAAACTTCTGGCATGAAATTTTTAGCATTTACGCGCCTATTTTATGTGAAGAACACGCGAGTGCCAAGTAGCTAAAGTGGTGTGTTGTTGAAACACTTTTGAAAGGTTTGAGTGTATAATATTATCCCCGTGGTGAACAAATGTGTAAGAGAAATTTTGGTACAAGATCGATGGATAAACTATGTATTTTGCCTATTAAAAATAACATGAATTGTATAGGGGTGTATACATGCTTATCCATATATTAAAAATTATGGTATTACTAATGTCATGATTTGCTATGTATTAGTTATATATAGGATAATACCAAATAAGGTGTATAACTAATACATAGGTTGAAAAACACTACCAAACAATGCATTACTAATATTAAAGCTACATACATATATTATTTTCCCCCAATACATCCTATCAAACGACCCCTAAGTGCACCAAATACGAAGGAGACATTCTAATCCAACACAATAGTTTTATCTGAAATCAGAAAGAACTTCAAGTATAAGGAAAAAACTTTAATGCTCCTTACAGTCATTTCCCCATGTCCGGATCAAGAACCTGCAATACATTGCTGAAGCCAAAAACAAATGCTAGCGACTCACTCCAAGAAAATCATTGTTGAATTGATAGAAGAAACTAGCTGATAAAAGCACCCCTTGTTCAGGTGCTACAAACAAAATTTCTGAAACATGGAGTATAATTCTTTGTAGTCTGAGGAGCACAACTATTAGCCCATACATAGAAGGAGTAACTTTTTATTGTATCCTATTCATTGACTTAAAATAGCTTAGTCTCTGAACTAGTTACAGAAATTACAAGGTAGGATTCTTGCCGCCGATAAGAAGATTACAATTGACAGGCATGGGTAACTGAAGAGAGAAGCGCCAATTGCCAAACAGGGCTAGTGCTTCGTTCGATGCATCTACAAAAGAAAGAAAAAAAAGGTCAATGAATCAGCAGGGGAGAGTGTAAGAACCAACCAACTAAAACATACTGCAGAATTTGTTAAATTTATTAGATATCTCAAGAAAATGCATAGCTGCAAAGGAATAACTTCTTTCTTTTCTGCTAATTAAAGAGCACTCAGTCACATATAATCATCACAGATGTGCATTGCCTTTTAGAGATCATAGTCGGACCAATAGGTGCCATCAGATCAGAGACCCAATCAACTCCAATGTTACGGAACTTTGTGTTCTGTAATATAAGTTGATGATGCAACATCAAAATTGGGCCAGTGGGAACAGTTAGCAAAACGTTGCGGGTGCATTTTCTCCTAACTGGTTAAGCCGTTACTGGCCTGTTTGATTTGCAACAATGAACAAAGATTTTCAGTCTTCATCCCTTAACAATTGGAAGAAATATCGCTATCCCATTCCCGTTTTCTGGAAAATGCACTCCAAAGTTGAGAAATATGAGAACGTGCACATCTTGACGATTACTGACAGTCTCAGGAACCAAATTGAATTGCCAAGTCCGACTGTTAAAGGGAACAAAATACAAATGCAGCCAATACATGCAGAATTCCAACAACAAAAATGATGCACTTTTGCCTTTTAATTTCTTTTTGAATCAGTAAAATGAAATTTTATCCAAAAAACAGCATTAAGATGAAGCAGTAGTATGCACAACCAGAAAAAGATGCACTCCGACACATACTAAAATGTAATGTCTGGTATTCCCCAAGGTAACTTGTAATAGTCAAAATGTCCAAAAAGAAAATCCCGTGGGAGGAGGGAGGGGGGAGATTGAAGGTCAAAGATAGATTGAACCATGTTAAATGGGAAAGGGTAACATCACCAACATCCGTAAACCTCGAAACACAGTTTAAGGATTGATGGATGCAAGGTTACGTTTCATTTGGATATCGTTTTCATGGAACTAGCCATTTGATTATATTTTTTATGTCAGGGAGCATCAAGGTACTTTTTTCAAGAGTCTATAAATCTTATTTTGTTTTAAGAGCAAGTTATCATAACTTATCATAAGACTTTATTGGAAAAAGAGTAATAACTTATCCTAAGTTTGACTATGCTAATAGAGGTTTTCTGATCCCTAAAGGTCAGGCACTTTCAACCTTCATTTGCATAAGAGTTGGAAACAGGAGACTGTTGATCACAACATTAATGTCCTGCAGAAAGGGGAAACAAGAGAAGGACACTTTAGCAATTGCGTATATTAGATTGATCACTTAGGGACTTCTCTGATGGGATATCCTCTTTCCAACTATCATATGGAAATAATGAGGACTTACAAATTGACAATGGATAAAAAGTACAACCCTGAGGTGAGAACACACCAAAATATATGCGAGCAGGCAATTCTGGATAGCAATAAATGGTGTGGAGGAAGATCCCCTAAAGTTCTCTTGACTGGCAATAGTAGTTTTTTTCTATTCTTTTTTTCTGTTGATCAGCTTTACAAGTTCATTAGATGGTTGCTTAAAAGGTTGTTCAGTATCTGCTGCCTTTGGAGGAATTTAACGCATTCCACATTGATGCGGTATGCAAGATAATTCCGCATACAGACAGCCTAATAGCAGAGCTAAAGAACAAATTATAAGGGACCGATGATGATCCGAAAAAGACAAATTTCAGATGTCATTTAGGCAACTTGAAAGAGTGATAAAACTATTCTCTGCATCAGACACAGCAGAGTAGGGCAATAGAGCATGTAAAAACGATTTAAGCATATTACTAATTCAGCCACACGCTAATGCAAAATGAATGCATGTGCTGACCACATCGCAGATTCAAAGGTCAATCAGGAAGACATGCATCCTCCTAGGCAAGACTTGGCTACAACAGCTCATCAAAAAAACAGTCATTGTGTCAACAGTTGAGCTAATTTACGTTCCATTGTATTCCACTCGATGAAATGAAAAGCAAGGAAATAAAAGAGAAAAACTGGCAATCTGAGAATTTTCTTATTTCCTCTGAAAAAGTATGCGACACAATCATTCTGTCAACTAGCAAGCCAACCGATAGTGTTCATGTCCATCTTTTCATTGTGTTGGCCTACTGCTATCTGTTCCTTTTTTTTCTTTTTGGTGGTTCATTTTCATTGCCCTTCAATCTATAAATATGTAGCTCAAATATAAGGCATTCTCTTGCACAACTTGATTATACTTAAAATTAAATATTCAACAGTACATTGATGTTCTCACATTTTCAGTCAGGTAAAGCGATGCTAGACTATCACCTTAAGTACACATCTAATAAGAAGACAAACACTTACTTTGCTTTTAGTAGTTGATTTTTGAATTAAATGGACTTAATAAGATCCAATAGAAGTAAAAGTTTTGCTGCTTCCAACCAGAAATTTACTAAAGTGCACTTCATATCATTTAAGCTATAAGGTAGTAATATAGTGCCAGAATAAGATAACAATAAGAAGCAGGCAAGCAGCTATAGATATCCGTCTAGAATTAGCAAACTGAATCCACAGGCATTCTTCTTAGCCAGTGAAGACACTAATCTTAAGATAAAAGAGCACTTACCAAAGGTTTTAGCAACTGTATTTAAGAACCATACTCATACGCTCTAATTGGCTTGTGCTGCATCTGCAGGAACCAAACTCTCAAGCTCCTTATGCTTCAGATACTGATCCAATATTGTAAGCCTAGCTGTCTCAAACGCAAAGTAGCCGAGAGCTGAAAAACAAGCACTATGTAGTACTCTAGGACCCATTCCCCTTGTAAAACCAACCCACCCTTCTTCTTTCAATATCTGTCTAACAGTAGCCGAGACGCCAGTAACCATTGCAGCAGCAGCCTTATTAGCAGCTTCAGAATGAACAACTTGAGTCATCAACCTAGTTTTCACCACATCCAAAGGTGTTGTTATAGAAGCTGATATTGCACCAGCCAATGCCCCACAAAAAACACTCTGAAACGGCTCCAAACGTTCCCTTTTCGTATTACTCAACACCGCGGCTTTCAAGTACTCAAATGATGAATAACTCAAGACCCCAGCAGGCAAATTCCTCAACAATGTAACACTATAACCAGAATACAATCCCAAGATTCCATCTTTTTCCAAGATTCTCATTAACACCTGCCAAGACCTCCCTTTAGCACCAGCTTGCATTCTCTGAGTAATCAATTCCTTTGGTACCATTATAGCAGATGACACTATATTCCCCATTGCACCAGCTGTTGGTGGGATAAGCACAGAAGGGTATTGTGGGAATTTAGACAAGATTGACTTACCAAACTCACAAGTACCAAAATACACAGCAGAGGAGGCAGTGGAACCCACAATTACAGCAGAAACGCCACTGTAAAACCCAAGAATCCCCTTACTTTGAAAAGTCTTGACAAAGGCATCAATTGTTCCACTATAAATCTCAGATGCCCCTTTAGTTTGGAGCTTAGTTTTAATAGTGTCAAGTGGGTGAAGACACACATATGTAAATGCACCTGCAATGCCACCAGAAGCTGCACCAATAAGTGCTCTTTCAACAACAGAAAGATTATTGAATAAAACCTGAACTTTTGGGGAGTCCCTAGTGGCAGGTTTAAGAAAATTGGAAGTGGGGTTTTTGATTTGTGCTTCAATTGAGACTGAAGTTGAGGAAAACTTGAATTTGGGACTGAAAAAATGGTTTCTTGATTTAATATTCTTGTGGTATAAAGTTGTTGTTGGGGTAGATAAAAGGGAAGTGTTGAGATTGTTGAAGAGGGAGTTGAAGTCAGTTTTGAGGTCATTAGGGTCTTGCAGAATGAGGCTAAGGGAATTGCCAATTCGAGTTTCCATTGTTATTTTCTCACTGATTTTTTTGGCTTTTTGGTGCACAGTTGTGTTAGACATTTGGTTTGGTAAGTAGGAGATATATGAGGTTTGGAGTCGGGTGGGCTGGGGAGAAAAAGAAAAAGAAAAAAAAAAGGGAGATATGAGGTCGTTTGTTGGTCCCACTCTTCGCTACTCCAAGTAAGGCGATTAATTTGAATTTGTGCCCCGTACAACTTATTTAAGGCGCTCCTTAACATGATATTGGTTTAAACCCGAAAACCTTTGATTAAATTTATAGCCCAAAATACTATTATTTCTTCGGTTTGGATAAAAAAACAAGCAAATCTAAACTTATGTTCGAAGCATGCACCTAATTTTAATGTAAGTTTTTTGATGGCTAATTCAATTTAATAAAGCTGTTCATTCGAGTTAAAAATAAACTATATAAATTTTAAAAATTGTTAAATATTAAGTCATACTGTCAAAATTACCTACTATAGCATATACCCCCTAAAAATGATCCCCTTTCCGTCTAAAAAATACCTCAAAACAGGCATGAAAATAGCTGTTTGCCCATTTCCCATGCCTTTTTCTTTTTCTTGGCATTTCCCATGCCTCAAAAGTCAAAGTAGGAATTATGCATGCTAATTTTAAGTGTGTGTTTAGTTCGTTCCTTTTTCTAAAAAAAATATGGACCAATGTTATATGTGATAAACCGTATTAGCAGTATATGTTTCGTATATTATACATATATAAACCTTGTATGTGATATAATATTGCAAAAGTAAATACTATATTAGCAGTATAAATAGAGTTTATTAACAGAATAATGAGTTATTAACAAAAAGTGGAAGCAAAAGATTAATATTCAGTAGCAAATTTCAATCCAAATGGATGGGAAATCACGTTCGTAACAACCCAACAAATCTCCTCCTTTTTCTAAGTACCATATTTATAAGGGAAAACTACATAGATGTACCACAAAAAGAAACTATTTACCAATAATAAGCCATTTTAGTCATGCTTTTAAAAATAGCTAAAAAATTACTAATGACATACAACATTCAAAAAACCTAGGCAAAAAAGATTTTTTTCCCAATGGGTATGACTAGAATTCGTTGAAAACACATAGATGAGGCAATATACAAAATTTGAGGAAGATTGAAGGTGAATTGGACTAGTTTGGAGTCAAAATTCGTTACCAATGATATACAATATTTTTTTAAAAAACTAGGCACAAAAGAATTTTCTTTTTAAAAGAATTTGGATGTGTTAGAAATAGTCCAAAGAGGTTGTCTGTATATTTTAAAGCCATTCGATGGAGATTTAAATTAGTTTTGACCAAGAATTGCAACGGAAAATTATAAAAGAAGTTCGTCTATAGAACTCTTATCCCCTTTTATACAATTTTATATACATTTATACAAGGTAGGTATATTATATATATAAATATAAATATTTGATGCAGTTTATGTATTACAAACTTAAATATATCAAAAGCTAGCATTCTTAAGTAAACTTAAAATCTTTCATGAATAAAGTCAAATGGCATCTTGGTCGATAAACTCTTTCTCCGTTCTTCTAACCATCAGTATCAATTAAGTTTTAGTATATTTCCTTCTTGAGGTTTGATTTCTCTAATAGACCATGTCGAAAACAGTATTCTTTGATCAACTTATTTTCTCCATATCCTTCAGTCATAACAATATCAATTGCTCCTTCGAAATAATTGCTTTCTCAAAGTTCATTGCTCTTTTTAGAAATATTCAAGTCGTGCCTTTTCTATTTTAATGTACATGTTATTCATAATATCTCCAAGTTCATCATATAGACCTCAAATATTATGCACTGATAAGTGTTAGAGTTCAAAGTCGCATCGGTAAATATGAAAATTTTGAATTGCATAATGAGATATTTTTTAATCTAGTTAATAGAAATTAATTAATTAGATAAGATAAAATTAAGGTTCATATATTCTTGTACTATTTAAAATTATTCGGTTTCTTATTTTTTAATAAAAACGTAATGCTTGATATCCTCCTCATCATGGTACTTTCTTTCACATTAGCCTTATCACAACAAGGAGTTCTCCTTCCTATTCCCTCTTTAACTAAATGGGACTTAGATAAAGGCAATAAAAATTTAGCAAAAAAATATTAATAAGATGTGGAAGAAAATTAAAATGGGACTTAGATAAATAGGAAAGCATAGAAGGAATTAATATTTTTATCAAAATGATGGACTTTAGTATTGATTTGTCCCTCCAGTTTTTTAAAAATTTTCAGATATAATTAAAGTATATTACCTCTACTTGTAAGAAGTATATTATCTATATTAATGTATAACTTCATAAATGCAATGAACTAAAAGCGGTAGAATGGAAAACTATAAGAGCTATAAGTCATATGTCAATATCTTTTCGAACATGCATATGCTAGAGCTATTTATGATACGAAGGATTTTATCATACAACTTTTTAACACTTTGTTTGAGTTGTCTTATATTCATGTTTCACATGAAGAAGCTTGGAATATATTAGAGATAAAGAAGAAAGAGTCAAATGTCAATGAGAAGAAGAAATGAGCCGATAGTTAAAGTTTGAAGGAGTTATTTCATTCTTGAACTTTCTATTCGGCCAAGTTTGGGATAGGTCAATTAGACTATAATTTTAAGAAACTAAGACTAAAAGTACAAAACTAAAATATAAATAAAGTACAAACGTGATTCTATCACAATGACAATAAAATTGTAAGAATCTAAATTATAAATAATTCGTAAATATAAAAACATGTTTATTTTCTTGAAAAGGAACGAAAACAAATAAAAAATTAATTACTCTTAAACATATCAACACCATGCGTATGCATTATCTGATATTATTGAAGGATTATAGTATATAAAGAGTAATTGCTATGAGAAAAATAAATTTCAATTAAACTGACATTTCAAAAAATAGAAATGAAAGGGTATTGTCAAGCAAATTCAAGCCAATGTTCAACTCCTTAATTTGGGAGGTATTCAAAACGAATATACCGTGGTCTATGGACATAGAGTTCTACATAAAATAATCTAACCAAATCATCTTTGATTATGGAAGCTGGCTCCTTTTAAGAGCACGACTTAAGTTTCTAGTGATGCAAATCTTACCTCATGCACTCTCAACTTTAATGGATTCCACAATTATTGGTAAAGTCTAATTATGTTACGGTATCCTAATCATAATTTTCGTTTTTGTCACGACCCAATTTCTCCTATAGGCCGTGATGACGCCCAACGTCGCCGCTATGCAAGCCAACGATGAAATAACTATGTGATTAGTTCTTTTAATAGGTTTCTAAGTAATTTTAATTTCATTTATTAAGAGAATTTATGAAGTAGAAAATTTAATAAATAAAACGAAAGCAACTGAGTGCAATCATAGATATAGAAATACTCCAAAACTATAATGTCTACTAGAATGTGTGTCAAGACCTGGTGTCACAAGTGTATGAGCACTAGTAGAATATACAAAACTCTAACTAGTACCTGAAAAACATAGACATAAAATAAGTACAAAAGAAAGGCTCTAGGTGCTGCAGAACGACTCAGGAAACAGCTCACCACTAGGCCTCCGTGTGTCGGGGATGCGCGCCGGTATGACTGCCAGATGCACCTGCCTCAGATCATACACGATTAGTACAAAAGTGTAGCGTGAGTACATAAACAACATGTACCCAGTAAGTATCAAGTCTAACCTCGAACAAGTAATGACGAGAGGTCGACATCGACACTTACTATGGGCTAACAGTAAAGAAATATAAAATTCTAAATAAGCATGCGTTACGTAAATAATAATAATAACTCAATATTAAGCCGAAAGTAAATAATTATTTCACGCGTGGTAAGTCCCAAATAAATTTATGTCTTATATAATTTTAGCCTCTCAAGCCAAGGAAAGATATCAAATATATAATTACACTTCGAGTGTTATCACGCACGATTATGCCGAGGTCGTACGACCCGATCCAGAATACTGTGTACACTATCGAGGGTTGAGTGGCACGAACCATAGATGCATCTATCTACCGCCGAGGCATTCAGCCCGCTCCACAAGAAGAGAGGATACTTTATAAATAACCGATTTAAGAGCTAATACAAGGCTAATGTACAATGAAACAAAATTTTATTAAGGGTCAAGTAACCCGCCAAAACTCAATAAGTGAAATTCGGTCTTTTACGATTCCTCTAACAAGTTCCGATATAATTTAGGCACATTAATTAACAAGTATGGTGCTAACATTATAAGTATTTCATGATTCGGGTCCTAAGCTACCCGAACATAAGTATAGTTAGTAGCTACGCACGGACTCTCGTCACCTCGTGCGTACGTAACCCCCACCATTAGAAGCAAATAGCAATTTAAATCATCTATGGGGTAAATTCCCTCTTACAAGGTTAGTCAAGAGACTTACCTTATCTTAAAGCTCGCTTTCTGGCCTCAAATTCACCATAAAGCCTCAACTCGGTGCCAAACAATCCGAAACTAGGCAAATATTGTATAAATGAATCAAAATACGCTCAAAAGTAAATGATTTAACTATTAGAGTAATTACCCAACCCTAATTGGAAGATTACTAAAATTCACCCTTGTCCCATGTGCCCAGATTCCGGAAAGTTTCGAAGAAAATCATTACCCATATCCTTACGAACTTAAATATATAATTTTCACCCAATCTCCTAACTGTTTTCGTGGGTAAATCCCATTTTTATCAAAACCTAGGGTTATTCATCTAAATCCATAATTTTCACAAATTTACATGTTAAAATCTATCCATAATCTATGTATTTAACTTACATTGGATAGAAATTACTTACCTCCAATAGTTAGGCGGAAATCTCTCTCTAGGAAGCTCAAATTCGCCCCAAGAAGTGAAATAAATAAACCAAAAATGACCTAAGTCCGAAATAAATGACCTTACTGCCTCCAGGACTTTCGCACCTGCAGTCTATGGGTTAAATCTGCGGCTCTGCATCTGCGGAAGGTTTATCGCAGATGCGGTCCTCTCTTGGCTAGCCTAAACCCGCATCTACGGAAGAATGGCTCGCTTCTACGAGCCCGCTCCTGCGGTGCGCGAGCCGCACCTGCATCCTTCCTCGCTTCTGTGGTCCCTTGACCGCTTCTACATTCTCGCATCTGTGCCCACCGCCTCTGCATCTGCGATTTGTGGGCTGCCTATGCTTGGCCGCTTCTGCGGCTAGTGAATTGCTTCTGCGAGCTCGCACCTGCGGTTGGCCCTCTGCAAGTGCGATTGCACCAGAAGCTGGGTGCTTCAACTATCTAACTAAGGCCAAATGACTTCCGCAAATCGTCTGAATGGCATCCAGGGATAATAAAACAGACTCGCTCACACCTTCGGAACACAGATAACAACATTAAAACTAAGAATCGCAATCAACTTATGAACTTCAAATTCTTTCAACTTACTCCGAATGCGCCTATTCATACTTAAACTACTCGGAATGGCACCAAACTTAGTCTTAAATCACCATACCGAACTATTCTCAGGATCGGAATCATAAACGGACCTTAATAACACCAAAATCTACTCCAAACCAAATTCAAAGAACGTTTAAACCTTCAATAAGCCAACTTACAACATTAAGCGCCGAAAAGCTCCCGGGTCATCCAAAACTCAATCCGAACGTACGCCCATATCCAAAATCATCATACAAACCTATTGAAACTGTCAAATCTCGATTTCGAGGTCATTTACTCAAAATATTGACCAAAGTCAAACTTAGCCTTTTAAAAGCCAAGCTAAGGAACCAAGTGTTCCAATTTCAACCCGAACTCTTTCAAATCCCGAACTAACCATCCCCGCAAGTCATAAAATAATAGAAACACATACGTGGAGTCTTATTTAGGGGAATGTGGATCTAGAAAGTAAAACGGCCGGTCAGGTCGTTACATTCTCCACCTCTTAAACAAACGTTCGCCCTTGAACGGGTCTAGAATCATACCTGGAGTGCTGAATAGGTGTGGATATCTGCTCCGCATATCCTTCTCGGCCTCCCAAGTCGCCTCCTCGACTAGTTGGCCCCTCCAGTGAACTTTTACCGTAGAAATCTTCTTGGACCTCAACTGGCGAACCTGCCTTTCAATAATGGCAACTGGCTCCTCCTCATAACCCAAGCTCTCATCTAGCTGAATCGTACTGAAGTGTAACATATGCGACCTGTCGGCATGATACCTCCGGAGCATAGACACGTGGAAAATCGGATGAACTCCCGATAGACTGGGAGGCAAATCAAGCTCATAAGCAACCTCCCCAACTCGCCTCAACACCTCAAATGGACCTATAAACTTTGGGCTCGCCCTTCTTCCCGAACCTCATGATTCCCTTCATCGGCAAGACTTTCAAGAGAGCCTTCTTGCCCACCATAAATGATAAATCACACGCTTTCTGATCCGCGTAACTCTTCTGTCTGGACTGTGCTATGCAAAGCCGCTCCTGAATCAACTTTACCTTTTCCAAGGTATCCTTTACTAAATCAGTACTGTATAACTTAGCCTCGCCGGGCTCAAACCATCCGATGGGCGAACGACATCGCCAACCATATAAAGTCTCAAATGGAGCCATCTCGATGCTGGACTGATAACTGTTATTGTAAGCAAACTCGGCCAAAGGCAAGAATCGATCCCACTGCCCTTCGAAGTCAATCACACATGCTCTGAGCATATCCTCCAAGATCTGAACTGTCCGCTCCGACTGCCCATCAGTCTGCGGATGAAAGGTTGTGCTGAGCTCCACCCGGGTCCCCAACTCACTCTTTACTTCCCTCCAGAAATGCGACGTAAACTGGGCCCCCTATCTGATATGATAGAAACAGGCACACTATGCAATCGAACAATCTCCTGAATGTAAATCTGAGCCAACCTCTCTTAAGAATACATGGTAATAACCGGAATAAAGTGTGCCGACTTGGTCAACCTGTCGACAATGACCCAAACTGCATCAAACTTCCACAAGGTCCGCGGCAACCCAACTACGAAGTACATAGTAATGCGCTCCCATTTCCACTCAGGTATAGTCATATGCTGAAGTAGGCCACCTGGCCTCTGATGCTCGTACTCAACTTACTGGCAGTTTAGGCACCTCGCTACATACTCAACTATGTCCTTCTTCATTCGCCGCCACCAATAATGCTGTCTTAGGTCGCGATACATCTTCATAGCACCTGAATGAATAGAATATCGAGAAATGTGTGCCTCTTCTAGGATCTTCTCCCTCAAGTCATCAACATTTGGAACACATAGGCTACCCTGGAGTCGCAGAACACCATCCCCACCATAGTAACCTCCTTGGCACCACTCTGCAGTACTGTCTCTCTGAGAACCAACATGTGCAGATCATCAAACTGGCGAGCCTTGATCTGCTCAAATAGTGGAAACTGGGCGACGACGCATGCAAGAACTCTGTCGGGCTCTGAAATATCCAACCTCATAAGTCTGTTAGCCAGGGATTGAATGTCCAAAGCTAGTGGCCTCTCCTCTTCTGAAATGAATGCCAAACTGCCCATACTCTCCGTCTTTCTGCTCAAGGCATCCGCAACTACATTAGCCTTGCCCGGATGATAAAGGATGCGAATCTCATAATCTTTTAGTAACTCGAGCCTGCGCTGCCTCAAATTGAGATCCCCTTGCTTGAACAAATGCTGCAAGCTGCGATGATCGGTGTAAACCTCACAGGACACCCCATAAAGATAATGTCTCCAGATCTTAAGTGCATGAACAATCGCAGCCAACTCCAAATCGTGTACAAGGTAATTCTTCTCGTGGGGCTTCAGCTGACGTGAAGCATATGCAATAACTCGCCCCTTCTACATCAATACACAACCCAAACCAACGTGTGAAGCATCATAATACACAGTATACATCCCTGAACCAGAAGACAACACTAACACTGGTGCTGAAGTCAATGCGGTCTTGAGCTTCTGAAAGCTCGCTTCACAATCATCGGACCATACGAATGGAGCACCCTTCTGGGTCAATCTAGTCAAAGGTGCTGTAATAGATGAAAAGCCCTTCACAAACCGACGATAAAAACCTGCTAACCCCAGGAAGCTCCTGATCTCAGTCGCCGTGGTAGGAAAAGGCCAACTTTGAACTGCCTCGATCTTCTTGGGATCTACCTTAATACCCTCGCCCGATACTACATGTCCCAAGAATGTCACAGAATCTAACCAGAACTTACACTTGGAGAACTTAGCATATAACTTCTGTTCCCGCAAAGTCTGAAGCGCCACTCTCAAATGATGCTCGTGCTTCTCCATGCTACTTGAGTAGATCAAAATGTTATTAATGAAGACAATGACAAACGAATCAATATATGGCATGAACACCCGGTTCATCAAATCCATAAACTCTGCCGGGGCATTAGTCAAACCGAAAGACATCACTAGAAACTCATAATGGCCATATCTAGTCCGGAAAGCCGTCTTCGGAACATCGGAATACTGAATCTTCAGTTGATGGTACCCAGATCTCAAGTCGATCTTTGAGAATACCCTATCACCCTTCAACTAGTCAAACAAATCATCAATACGCGATAACGAGTACTTGTTTTTAATGGTAACTTTGTTCAATTGGCGGTAATCAATGCACATCCGCATAGCCCCATCTTTCTTCTTTACAAATAACATCGGTGCACCCCAAGGCGACACACTCGATCTGACAAACCCCTTTGCTAGCAACTCCTCAAGCCGTTCCTTCAACTCCTTCAACTCTTTCGGAGCCATGCAATATGGTGGAATAGATATAGGTTGGGTACCTGGAGCCAAACTAATATAGAAATCGATATCACAATCGGGTGGCATGCCTGGAAGATCAGAAGGAAACACATCGGAGAACTCCCGGACCACGGGCACTGAATTAATCGCCAGAATCTCTGCAGTTGCATCCCGAACATAAGTTAGATAAGCCAAACAACCCTTCTCGACCATGTGTCGAGCCTTCAGAAAGGAGATAACATGACTAGATGTACTGACAAACGAACCCTTCCACTCCAATCTAGGCAACTCTAATATCGCTAAGGTAACAGTCTTGTCATGGCAATCAAGGATGGAGTGATATGGGGACAACCAATCCATGCCCAGGATGACCTCAAAGTCGGTCATATCAAGTAACTGAAGATCCACTCGGGTCTCATGACCACATAAAGTAACAATGCAGGACCGATAGATCCGATCCACAACAACAGAATCACCCACTGGTGTGGATACATAAACAGGAGTACCCAAGGACTCACAAGGAACGACCAGGAAATGAGCAAACAGAGATGAAACATATGAATATGTAGACCCTAGATCAAATAGTATCGAAGCATCCGTACCGCAGATAGAAATAATACCTGTTATCACGGCATCTGAGGCTACTGCATCTGGTATGGCTGGGAAGGCATAGAATCTGGATGGAGTGCCTCCTAGCTGGCCTCCACCTCTAGGACGACCTCTATCCACCTGCCCTCCGCCTCTGGGCGGCCGGACAACTTGTGGGGCAACTGGTGCTGGAATTATAGGCTGCTGACCCTACTACACTGCCTTACCCCAAAACCTGGGGAAGAACCTCTACACATGACTAAGATCCCCACACTCGAAACAACCTCTCGGTACGGTGGACTGCTGACCTGAAGTCTGACCCTGATGGCCTGAATATCCACTGGAGGAACCCTGAATAACTGGTGGGCGGCTCTCTGGCATGGCGCTGAAATAAGGTCACACTGGAGCACCCAAAGGAAGCAGCGGTGCTGAATATGTAGGCCTGCTAGGCTGACCCCTCACGAACTGTTCCTTGCCCCCAGCCGGGACACCATTGAACTCTCGAGAATATCAAAACCGCTTATCCCTCGTCGCCTGCTCTCGGCTCCACTGATGGACACCCTCGATCCTTCGTGCTATCTCCACAACTAGCCGTAAGAAGTCCCCATCTCCACCTCCCGATCCATGTTGGTCTGAATACTAGAGTGCAACCCGACAACAAACCTCCTCACTCTCTCTGCATCGGTAGGAAGTATCAGAAGTGCATGGCGAGACAACTCAGGGAATCTCGCCTCATAGTCGGTCACTGACACCTGGCCCTACTGAAGCTGCTCGAACTGAAACCGCAACTCTTCCCTCTGAGAGGGTGGAATATATCTGTCCAAGAAGAGGCGTGTGAGCTGATCCCAAGTCATGGGAGGAGAACCTGCTGGTTTGCCGAGAAGATAGGACTGCCATCATCTACGGGCCCTGCCCTCCAGCTGGAAAGTAGTAAAATCCACCCTATGGGACTCCAATATTCTCATGTTGTGCAGTCTGTCATTGTACAGATCAATAATATTCTGGGGGTCCTCATGCCTCACACCCCCAAAGATAGGAGGATGTAACCTAGTCCATCTGTCCAATAGCTTCTGCGGATCACCGGCCGCAGCTGGTCTAGGCTCAGGTGTAGCTGCTGTAACTAGCTGAGTTCCGCCCACAGGTAGTGCACCTGGTGTCTGATATACGGTAACTGCATGCCCTGGAGCCTGAGCGGTAGGGGTCTGTGCTCCTCCTCTCGCCTGATGTATGGTTGGGTCTGCTGGAAATAAACCAGCCTGAGTCATAGAATCCATGAACCGCAACATACACCCCATGACCTCCTAGAATCCCGATGCAGACATGAAATCCACCGGGGTTGGCTCTGCTGCAGGCACCTTGCCCTGCTCCTTAATAATAGGATCCTCTACTGGATCCAGTGGTGACATGACTGGAATAACTCTGGGACGCCCTCGTCCTTTACCACGAGCTAGATCCCTCCCCCAGCCTCTGCCTCAGCCTCTAGCAACAGGGGGGGCAGCTTCTCCATGATCGGGTACATCTGCCGCGCACGTTCTCACCATCTGTGAGAGAATAAGAGAATGATACTTAGCACAACATCAACTGCACGATGGGAGATGAAGAAAATGGTAGTTTCTTAACACGCTATAGCCTCTCGAAGATAAGTACGGAGGTCTCCGCACCGATCCACAAAATTTTATTAAGCCTACCTATAACTTGTGAGACCTACGTGAACCTAGTGCTCTGATACCATGTTGTCATGATCCAATTTCTCCTATAGGCTGTGATGATGCCCAATATCACCGCTAGACAAGCCAACGATGAAATAACTACGTGATTACTCCTTTTAATAAGCTTCCAAGTAATTTTAATTCCATTTATTAAGAGAATTTATGAAGTAAAAAATTTAATAAATAAAACAAAAGCAACTGAGTGCAATCATCGATATATAAATACTCCAAAACTATAATGTCTACTAGAGTGTATGCCAAGACCTGGTGTCACAAGTGTATGAGCACTAATAGAATATACAAAACTCTAACTACTATCTGAAATAACAAAGACATAAAATAAGTACAAAATAAAGGCTCTAGGTGCTGTAAAATAGCTCAGGAAGCAGCTCACTACTAGGCCTCCGGGTGTCGGGATGCATGCCGATGTGACCGCCATATGCACCTGCCTCAGATCCTGTACAATTAGTGCACAAGTATAGCGTGAGTACATAAAAAATATGTACCCAGTAAGTATCAAGTCTAACCTCGAAAAACTAGTGACGAGGGGTCGACATCGACACTTACTACGGGCTAACAGTAAAGAAATATAAAATTCTAAATAAGCATGCGTTACGTAAATAATAATAATAACTCAATAACAAGCCGAAAGTAAATAATTCTTTCACGCATGGTAAGTCCCAAATAAATTTCTGTCTTATATAATTTTAGCCTCTCAAGCTAGGGAAAGATATCAAATATATAATTACCCTTCGAGTGTTATCACACACGATTATGCCGAGGTCGTACGGTCCGATCCAGAATAGTGTGTATACTGTCGAGGGTCGCGACACGAACCATGGAAGCATCTATCTACTGCCGAGGCGTTCGGCTCGCTCCATAAGAAGAGATGATACTTTATAAACAACCGGTTTAAGAGCTAATACAAGGCTAATGTACAATGAAACATAAGTTTATTAAGGGTCAAGTAACCCGCTAAAACTCAATAAGTAAAATTCGATCTTTTACGATTCCTCTAACAAGTTTCGATATAATTTAGGCACTTTAATTAACAAATAGTGTGCAAACATTACAAGTATTTCATGATTCGGGTCCTAAGCTACCCGGACATAAGCATAGTTAGTAGCTACGCACGAACTTTCGTCATCTCGTGCATACGTAGCCCCCACGATTAGAAGCAAATAGCAATTTAAATCACCTATGGAGTAAATTTCCTCTTACAAGGTTAGGCAAGAGACTTACCTTATCTCAAAGCTCGCTTTCCGGCCTCAAATTCACCCTAAAGCCTCAACTCGGTGCCGAACAATCCGAAACTAGGCAGATGTTATATAAATTAATCAATATATGCATAGAAGTAAATAATTTAACAATTACAGTAATTACCCAACCCCAATTGGAAGATTACTAAAATTCACCCCAGGCCCACATGCCCGAATTTCGGAAATATTCAAAAACAATCATTACCCATAACCTTGCGAACTCAAATATATAATTTTCACCCAATCCCCTAACTATTTTCATGGGTAGATCCCATTTTTATCAAAACCTAGGGTTATTCATCTAAACCCATAAGTTTTACAAATTTACATGTTAAAATCTGCCCATAATCTATGTATTTAACTTACATTTGATAGAAATTTCTTACCTCCAATAGCTAGGTAGAAATATCTCTCTAGGAAGCTCCAAAATTGCCCACAGAAGAGAAATAAATGAACCAAAAATGACCTAAGTCCGAAATAAATAACCTCACTACCTCTGGGACTTTCGCACATGCGGTTTATGGGCTGCATCTACGGCTTCGCATCTGTGGACGGTTCATCGCAGATGCGGTCCTCCCTTGGCTGGCCTAAACCAGCATCTGCAGAAGAATGGCTCGCTTCTGCGACCCCGCTCCTGCGGCGCAGGAGCCGCACCTGCCCTTTCCTCGCTTCTGCGGTCCATGATCGCTTTTGCAGTCTCGCATCTGCGCCCACCGCATACACATCTTTGATTTGTGGGCTGCCTATGCTTGGCCACTTCTGCGACTGGCTGCTCACTTCTGCGAGCTCGCACCTGTGGCTGGCCTTCCGCAGGTGCGATTGCACCAGAAGCTGGGTGCTTCAGCTATTCAACTAAGGCCAAATGACTTCCGCGCAACGCCCGAATTGAATCCGGGGCCCCCGAGGCCCTACCCAAACGTATCGACAAGTTTGAAATCATAAAACTTACTCGCTCGCACCTTCAGAACATAGATAACAACATTAAAACTAAGAATCACAATCCAAAACCAATATGATCAACTTATGAACCTCAAATTCTTCCAACTTACTCCGAAAGCGCCGGTTCATACTTAACTTACTCGGAATTACACCAAATTTTGCGTGCAAGTCTTAAATCACCATACAGAACTATTTCCAAGCTCGGAATCATAAACGGACCTTGATAACACCAAAATCTACTTCAAAACAAATTCAAAGAACTTTTAAACCTTTAATAAGCCAACTTCCAATATTAAGCGCAAAAATACTCCCGGGTCATCCAAAATCCGATCCGAACGTACGCGCAAGTCCAAAATCATCATACGAACCTATTGGAACCGTCAAATCCCGGTTCCGAGGTCGTTTACTCAAAATGTTGACCAAAATCAAACTTAGCCTTTTAAAAGCCAAGCTAAGGAACCAAGTGTTCCGATTCAACTCGAACCCTTCCAAATCCCGAACTAACCATTCTCGCAACTCATAAAACAGTAAAAGTACATACAGGGAGTCTTATTTAGGGGAATGGGGATCTAGAAAGTAAAATGACCGGTGGAATCGTTACAGTTTTAAACCTAATATATTTATTTAGAGGAAGCTTTATATATATATGTGTGTGTGTGTTCAAACTCCAGTTCAAAAGTAGATTCCAATAGTAATGAAAAAATTACGAATTAGTTCACATTCTTTTAAGAGAAAGGCTTATATTTTATTGTGTTCCAGAGTTAATATTTACCTTTAGAAAATGCAAGTTCACGCCTCAAAGCAATTACTTTGTTTTAAAATCTCCTGACGTGATCTTCTGTAATAAAAATATGGAACTTGAGATCGTGATTAATTTGTTTAATATATGTTTTGATGTTCCTGTTAGTTTTAATGTTCTTGCATTGAATTCTAAGGTTAAAAGATATTTGTTACTTTTGACTTGAAAAATCATTACAAGAAGTTAAAGTAGAAAACCACAACATAGGTGCCATGGGTTCTAGGGTGAATAAACTGTTAGTAAAATTGGTAATTTGAGGAATATGATATAACCACGAGAATACGGTCCCAATGACTTATCAACAGAAAATAAAAACACACATTGTACATTACCAAAATTTGTTAAAATAGAACGAATATTGAGACCCAATATTTGTTTTATTTTCTTTGTATTCCTCGGCCAGTTAAAGCTATAGCCAGAATTAGAAAGCACGAACATAACTGAAAGCAAATTTATGCCTTGTCCATGAGTCATGACTATTTTGATGCAGAAAACAAAAACAACACAGAAACATAAAAACTTAGTCCGAAAAACTTCAAACTTGATTAACTCTAATCAGAAAAAATTTCGATTCAATTACAAATTGTAAACCCATCTCTGAACCTTAGTTGAGAAACAAAGGCAAAGAGCAGCATGAAAAGTTTAAACATATATTTTTTACTATGTAAATAGAAGTGAACTTACATATCGATTTCACCAGAGATAGATATCGGGAAAAATAAATTGGTTAAACAGGTTCGGCGCACTCAAAAGCATCAACAGAGAAGAAAAAGTACCCAATCGAAAATTTGTATTTCATTGTAGAGAAGAAACAAAACATTGCGACTCTTCGCCAAAGACGCACGGCTCCCTGAAGATTTGTTTTAGGTTTTCTTTTTTATAAATTAAATAGGGTATTAACTAAAAGGATAATTTTTTAATTTAACTTTTAAATTAAGAGCTTTCTGTTTTTAATATATTATATATATATATATTTATATATAGCGTATAAAGATGTATAAGCACAACAGTAAAAAATATGTTGGCGATATACTATTATATATAGTAGAAGAAGAAGAAGAAGAAGAACAAGATGATGATGATGATGATGATATGAGAAATCCGCCTAATATATCAACTTTGTATAAAATAATATATATGAGGTATTTATATACCCCTATATACTATTATATCATATTATATACTGTTTTACAAATAAATCCTATAAATGGAGCTTCATAGGTGCTTTTTCTTTCGTGAGCCTCTTCTGAAATTTAATTCAAATCTACTTTAGCTCCCGTTTGGCAACTTACTTTTCATTTTTTTGTTGAAAAAATTATTTGTTCATAGAACATGATCAGTATTTGAATTTTTTTTAAGAGTTCCCAAAAATGGTTTAATGCAATTTTTGGGTAAAATTATTTCTTCTGCTTACAAAACTTCAACTTTTTTTTCAAATAAAATGTAAGTCTAGATACAACTTCTTTTAAAAAAAATTTCAACACAATTTCAAAAACTCTTTTTTCAAGTTTCAACTAACTCTATGTCCAAACGCTAGCTAAATCATTTCAAATTTAAGTTTTGAATTCCTCTTAATATTTTCAATTAATTGGGACAACACCCAATCCAAACAACTAACAAACTCGAAAAATGTAATTTTTGAAAATAAGCTTCGAACGGATTTTAATAATGGACTTCTATTTTCAAGTTTTCAATTAACCACAGTAAAGAGAAGTTCGACTTCAGCTATAAAAGAAAGCGGTTTAAAAATATAAACTTCAGATCTAACTTTTTTTTTTTTTAAATCTCTGACTTTGAATCTTCGACGAAATTAAATAATAGAGGTTCAAGTTTTTCTTTTAAAACTCTTAACTCACAAGGAGCGAATAGATCTCGGTTTTAAATCTGGAATGAGAAGTGAAGGAGAACAACAATGGTAGAGCAATTACTATTCTACCATGAAAATATTACACTGCAATAGTCCCGCACAAAATTCAATTTTTGACAATACCATAATTGTCTCTTCTGCCCTCATATCAAGAAAAATGGTGATATTATGTTCTTCATCTCACTGCAACCCCTTCACTCATCCATTCATCAAAAACAATCAACTCATGCCTACCCAATTTAATATTATTTTCTTCCTCAATTTATTACTAGAAAAAACAAATTATTGTTAGTCGCAAGCTTGGAATTGTGGCTACTATTGAAGAAGAAAAAGATCCATCAGCTCCCACAATTTTGATGTATTAATTTTATGTTGAATACTTATCTAAAGTCATGAACTAGTAGATGTTACATTAAAAAACAAAAAGAGCTAAAGGAGAATAAGAAAGAAGAAGAGAAAAACAATTATTAATGGGTCTTTAATGTTGGGCTATGGGATGAAAAAAAGTTTTTTATCTATTTATATTACTTTTGAAACTTATTTACCCTCATTATCGAAGTTTTAACTTAATTACAAGTTGATATACAATTTACCAATTGTATGGGGTAAAATTGGTTAGCGACAGTTGGACGAATGACGAGATGACACGTGAAACGTAAGATAGGTAAGGTGTGAGTCAACAAATAGTTGGCACCAGATACAAGCATGAGCTCGGTGTTGTGTAAATTTTGAAAGTATGGGAAACGATAACAAATATTTAAAAGGAAGACATCGTTTGAAAAGACAACATTCAATGAGCAGTTGTTACAAAGAACCTTTGTATTTATAGCCAACCGTTATGTAGCCATCAATGACGGTTTTATTCTCATTCAAGAGAGGCTTGATTTGGGGATCTTGTCATCCTAAATAGAGCTATAAATAGGAGAATTAGTATCCATTGTAAAGCACGAAAAATCATATGTACTCAAAGGCTATAATTTGCTTTCATATTATAAAATTACTTGCTTTCTTTTGTTCGTAATATTACTCATATTATTTCTTTAAGAGAGGCTCATCATACAACCAGGCTTGTATTTATTTTAAGTTATTTTTATAATCTGGATTCTATACTTATTTATTTCATATTTTCTGGATTAAGTTAATTCACGTATCTATAAACGACATTACTAATTTAACCGTACCGTTTTATGGGTAAACAGTTTGGTACCCACAGTAGGGCATAAACAATAGTGTAATTACTTTGATCCATTCATCTGTTACTAACAAAGTTTGATTCGTTTCTATTAGTAAAAGAAAAATCAGATATGATAGCTAACGATGTGACCAGTTCCTATAATGTTGGAGCACACAATGAACGTGAGGATGCGTTCTAACGTGATGATTCAACTAGCGAAACTTGCAGTGAAGGAAATGAAATAACTCCTATTCGTGAAGGTCAAAATCCTCATCAAATGAGAAGTACAACTCCTGATGATGCAGATGATGAACACGTTATTAAAATGGTCAAAATCTTGAGAGAGCAACAAAGGAAAATTATGAATCACCTCTCAAGATAAGACCGGGTGATGACAGAATTGAAGCATGCGCTTTTGGTTGCTTTCAATAATTCTAATGGAGCAGTTCAGATTTCTCCTAGCGTCCATGCAAATCAAACAATTCAAAGAATTGGAAACGATGCTCCAAGGGAGGAGTTCAGTTTTAACGAGGCAGGTGGTACCGATAGTGGATCGGGGAATGACAATAATGCTAACGACCCTTTCAAAATCGAGCTCATGAGATTCATGATGGAAATGAATGAATGAATGGACCAAAATGCTAAAGAATTCCATGCTCGGATGGATCAGATCCCAGGAGTACCACCGGTGCTAAAGAGACCGAATCCCAAGAAGTATAAGCAGTTGCCGTTCAAACCAAGTCCGGCCCTAGAGTTGATTCTGAAAAGGTTTAAGATGCAGGATATTCTGAAGTATGATGGGACTTCAGATCCATAGGAGCATATCACGACCTACATTACAGTTGTAAAAGGAAATTACTTGGACCAATACGAGATCACATCTGTCTTTTTGAAAAATTCGACAAAACCCTGACGAAAGGTGCTTTAACTTGGTATTCTCTTTATCTAAGCATTCCATTGATTTTTTCGAAATGCTCTGCAGATTCTTTTATAAAAGTTCATGCTGGATCTAGAAAAGTCCAAGCAATTAAGGGAGATATATTCAGAATAGCCCAAGGAGAAACCGAACTATTGCGAGAGTTCGTGATTCGGTTTAAGAAGGAACAGATGTTATTGCCGGCAGTACCGGATGAGTGGGCAACAAAATCATTTACAAAGGGTTTCAACCCATTGAGCTCTGATGCCTTCAGGAAACTAAAGGAAACCTTGTTAGAATTTCAGACAACCACATGGGCAGATGTCCACAATCGCTACAAGTCAAAGATTAGAATAGAAGATGATCAACTGAGTTCATCGATGTCTTATAAAGGACGTAATCATGATAGGAATCAGGAAAGGTTTAAAGTTGATGTTGATATAGATCAGAGATCTTCCAAAGGTCGCTTTCAGCCTTACAAAAGGGCCGATGAGCGAGGAAATAAAGATTTTAAGTCATCGGATAGGTTTACTTGTGATAGAAGAATGGATCGTGGTCGGACTAGCAGAACTTTACAAGAGAAAGAATTACCAAGGTCCCAAGATTCAACGTATACCCGGTTATCCGACTGCAACTTTAAACATTAATTTAGTAGAGTTGGTGTCGGCTATGAGTAACATTAATGAGGCTAGGTTTTTGAAACTAATTCGATCGGATCCTGGTTAGAGAGATCCTAATTTATGGTGTGAGTTTCATGGAACACATGGTCACAGTACTATGGACTGCCATCATCTTCATGAAGAGGTGACAACATTGTTGAAGAATGATCACCAGTGTATTGTGATGCTTTTCGGATTGGTATTGGGTGTGTCTTGATGCATGAAGGTAGAGTGATTGCTTATGCTTTGCATCAGTTGAATCCCCATGAGAAGAACTACCCTGTTCATGACTTGGAGTTGGCGGCCATCGTTCATGCATTGAATATTTGGAGGCACTATCTCTATTGTGTGTCTTGTGAGGTATTTACAGATCATCGGAGTCTCCATCACTTGTTCAAATAGAAGGATCTAAACTTGAGGCAGTGGAGATAGTTGGAGCTGCTAAAGGATTATGACATCATTATTATGTCATCCTAGGAAGGCCAATGTGGTGGCCGATGCCTTGAGTAGAAAGGCGGTGAGTATGGGTAGCCTTGCATTCATTCCTGTTGGTGAGAGACCTTTTGCAATTGATGTTCAGGCCTTGGTCAACCAGTTCATGAGATTAGATATTTCGGAGCCTAGTTGGGTTCTAGCTTGTGTGGTTTCTCGGTCTTCCTTATATGATCGCATCAGAGAGCGTCAGTATGATGATCCTCATTTTCTTGTCCTTAAGGACACGATTTAGCACGGCGATGCCAGAGACGTTACTATTGGGGATGATGGGGTGTTGAGGATGCAGAGTCAGATTTGTGTGCCTAATGTAAATGGGCTAAGTGAGTTGATTCTTGAGGAGGCCCACAGTTCGCGGTATTCCATTCATCTTGTTGCCGCGAAGATGTATCAGGACTTGAGACAACATTATTGGTGGAGGGGAATGAAGATGGATATAGTGGGATTTGTAGCGCGGTGCCTTAACTGTCAGTAGGTGAAGTATGAGCATCAGAGACCAGGTGGATTACTTTAGAGGCTAGAGATTCTAGAGTGGAAATGGGAGTAGTTGGGCTCCCACCAACTGCGATGCTATTTGGGTGATTGTGGATCGGGTGACCAAGTCCCCGCACTTCATTCCAGTTCGGACTACTTATTCTTCAGAGCGGTTGGCTGAGATTTACATCCGCGAGATTGTTCACCTTTACGATATGCCAATGTCCATTTCAGATCAGGGTACGTAGTTTACATCGCAGTTTTGGAGAGCCGTGCAGTGAGAGTTGGGCACCTAGGTTGAGTTGAGTACACCATTTCACCCTCAGACGGACAGACAGTCCGAGCGCACTAGTCAAATATTGGATGACATGCTATGCGCTTGTGCCATTGATTTCGAGGGTTCTTGGGATCCGTTTCTGTCACGGAGTTTGCCTACAACAACAGCTACCAGTCGAGCATTCAGATGGCTCCGTATGAGGCTATATATGGGAGATGGTATCGATCTCCGGTGGTTTGTTTCGATCCAGGGGAGGCTAGGCTATTGGGTATTGACTTGGTTCAGGATGCTTTGGACAAGGATAAATTGATTCAGGATCGGCTTTGCATGGCGCAGTCCAGACAGAAGAGTTACGCCGATAGGAAGGTTCGTGATGTTGCTTTCATGGTTGGGGAGAAAGTACTAGTCAACGTGTCACCCATGAAGGGTGTTACGATGTTCGAAAAGAAGGGCAACTTGAGCCCTCGGTATATTAGGCCGTTTGAGGTACTTCAGAGGATTGGAGAGGTGGTTTACAAGATTTACTTGCCACCTTGTTTGTCGGGTGTGCATCCAATATTTCATGTTTCTATGCTCCGGAAGTATGTCGGTGATCCGTCTCATTTTTTGGATTTTAGCACGGTTCATTTGGATGGTGATTTGAGTTATGATGTGGAGCCGGTGGCCATTTTGGATCGGTAGGTTCGAAAGTTGAGGTCAAAGGACATAGCTTCAGTGAAGGTGCAGCGGAGAGGTCAGCCAATTGAGGAGGCTTCTTGGGAGACCGAGCGGGAAATGCGGAGCAGTTATGCACGCCTATTTGAGACTCCAGGTATGTTTCTAGACCCGTTCGAGGATGATTATTTGTTTAAGAGAGGGAAGATGTAATGACCCGTCCGATCATTTTGAGAGTTGTAGCCTCGTTCCCCTATTTACTACTCATGTTTTATTTTATAACTGCTATGTGACTTACCGGGGTAGTTGGCTCGGGTTCGGTGAGGTTTCAGAATGAATTGAGACACTTAGAGCCCGTTAAAAAATTTACTTTTTTTCGAAATCAGTGTTTGTTCATAAAATTTCTAATTTTCACTTGAAGATGCATTTTGGAAATTTTTGAACACAACTCTAAATTTTAAATACCGTTTTCACTTGAAAACATTTTCCCCCCTATTTTGGAATTTTACAATTCTTATGTCCAAATGCCCACTTAGTCTCAAGGATGAAAACTTAAGTTGAAAAGATTGATCGGGTGTGGACTTATGTGTAGATGACTCAAGAATGGAGTTTTGATAGTTCCGTTAGCTCTGTTGGATGATTTTAGACTTAGGAGCGCGTTCGGATTGTGATTTGGAGGTCTATAGTTGAATTAGGCAAGAAATGGGGAAAGTTGGAAATTTGGAAGTTTGACCGAGAGTGGACTTTGTGGTTATCGGGCTCAGATTGGATTTCTAGGAGTCCGAGTAGGTTGGTGGTGTCATTTGTGACTCGTGTGCAAAATTTGGGGTCAATCGGACGTGATTTGATAGGTTTCGGTGTCGTTTGTAATTTGATTTCCTTAGTTCTATTAGGCTTGATTTGGGGTGCGATTCGTGTTTTGATGTTGTTTGATGTGATTTGAAGGTTCAACTAAGCTCGTATCCTGTTTTAGGACTTGATGATATGTTTGGTTGAAGTCCCGGGGGCCTTGGGTGGAGTTCGGATAGTTTTCGGATCAAAATTTGAGTTTGAAAGATTGTTGTAGCTGAAGCCTTCTGGCGCAATCGCACCTGCAGAACATTTGTCGCAGGTGCAAGCTGTGTTGCGCGATGCAATTTTGTAGGGTAGGGTGGAGTGGTCGCAGGTGCGAGTGAATTACCGCACCTGCGTGGATGCAGATGCAACGATTGGAGCGCAGAAGCAGAAATGGAAGTAGGAGCTGGGTCCGTAGAAGCGGCTTTGTGGCTCGCAGAAATGAGTCTGCAGGAGCAGAATCATGGGCCGCAGGAGCAGAGGAAACCACAGAAGCGGGAAAAGGGTCGCTTCTGCGACACCGCAGAAGTGGGTATGTGGCCGCAAATGCGAGAAGGCCTAGGCAGTGTATTAAAAATGAGGGTTCCGTATTTTTCACCATTTCAAACATTTCAAGCTCTGGATTAGGCAAGTTTTGAGAGGCGTTTCGAGGGGTTTCTTGAGGTAAGTCACTTGTGTGCATTTGTGTTCGATAATCTTGTTTCCCAATTGATGTTTCCACCTAGATTGTGTGGTTTTAAGGTGTAATTTGGGGGTTTGAGGCTAGGGATTTGGAGAGTTGAATTTGGGGATTTGGGTGGCGATTTGGTGTCGGATTTTGGCAAATTTGGTATGATTGGACTCGTGGTTGAATGGGCTTTTGGGTTTTGTGACGTTTATCGGATATCGAGACGTGGGCTCGGGGGTCGGCTTTTTAACCAATTTTTTACTTTTGATTAATAACGTAGTATTTTCTTATAGAATTGATTCCTTTAGCCCGTGTTGATTGTATCAAACTGTTTGTGACTAGATTCGAGGAATTTGGAGGCCGACTCATGAGGCAAGAGCATGTTGGAGTAGGGATTTGCACGGTTTAAGGTAAGTAACAGTTCTAAATTTGGTTCTAAGGGTATAAAACCCCGTAATATGTGTCATGTGATTGGTTTTGGAGGTGACGCACATGCTAGGTGACGGGCGTGTAGGCGTGCACCATAGGAATTATGTCATAGTCAATTCCATGGAACTGAATAGTTGGAAAATCTATTTTTATCGGTATACTCTTTATGTGTTATAGAAAATGAACTACAAATTATGTTAGAAATCATGTTTAGACTATGTGTTGGCACTGTAGGGACCCACATAGGTCGTGTAAATGTTGAATTATCTGCTAAATTGCTGTTTTGTACTCTGTCACAGTTTTGTTTGCATATTACATCTCAATCTCTATTGTTCATTATTGATACATCATATTATTTTTGTTTGGGCTGATTATCATGATTACTGAGAGGCCGAGAGACTAGAGTGGTTGATGACTGAGTGAGGCCGATGGCCCGATTTTTGTGAGAATATTATGGGATCGGGCTGCACGCCGCAACATGTTTAATTGATTTGTGCCCTGATTGGCTTGTTATAGCGCTTGGGATGAAGGATCCCCTCCAGAGTGTGCACACCCACATTGAGCGCAATGGTTTTATATTGAGGGATGTATCTTCCCCGGGCATGGATCTTGCCCAAATCATTTATATTTAGGGATGGATTTTCCCTAGGGTGGATTGGCCTTATATAGCACTGAGTGACTGACTGTCAGTCGATACATATATATTTGGGATGGATCTTTCCTGGGTTGGATTGGCCATATATAGTATTGAGTGATTGAGTATTCCAAAAGTGTGAGTGCACGAAGCTTCTAGTGTGGTGCATTACATATAGCATATACATTGGCATGTAGATATAGAGAGGTCGTATTCCTCATGTCATTCAGAATTGATCTATATTACTTGAACTGAGTTTAACTGTTGAACGTGAAAGCATGCCTGTCTTTCTATGTTGAAATTTCTGTAATTGAATTATATATGTGAAGCTCGTCACCACTTTCAGTCCATTATTTAGTCTTGTTACTTACTGAGTTGGTTGTACTCACGCTACACCGTGCACTTAGTGTGCAGATCCAGGTGCTTCTGGTCACGGTGGGTGTTGATTTCTTTGTGCAGCTTAATCGTTGGAGATTCCAAGGTAGCAGCCCGACGTTCGCAGACCTTGTCTATCTTTACATATATTTCCGCTTTATGTACTTAGTTTTAGTCTTTTATAGATAGTATTTCCAGACTTGTGTTGCATAGACACTCATGTATGCCATGACACCCCGATGTCGGGAATTACTGTATTGGATTTTGGCCTTCTATTCAGTTTTTGAGAGTTTGATGATTTAAACCTGTGTCATTCCTATTTTCTTTTCATTTGAAAGTGTTAGTATGAGCGAGGTGTTGGCTTGCCTAGTACTATGATAGGCGCCATCATAAGAGGTTGAGGTTTTGGGTCGTGACAATACTTTTTCTCCCGGATAGGCTCATTATACAACTAGGCTTGTATTTTTGTTAATTTATTTTTATAATCTGGACTCTATTCTTATTCATTTTATATTTTCTGGGTCAAGTTAATTCACGTGTCTATAAACCACATTATAAAATTTAATTGTACCGTTTTACGTGTAAACACCACTAATATACAAATTAGTATTAAATGAGAATCTCTTTATATTAGGATTTAAATAGAGAATATCAGTTATTTCCTCTTCGCTCTCTCTCTCTCTCTCTTCGATCTCTCTCTCCATCTCTCTCTCTTTGTCTCTCACCTTCTTTGTTCTTTCTTCCAACCTTATTTTTCTTCCTTTAATTTTCTTTGTTTTTCTTTTATTTTCTCATTTACTTTGTCCTTTTTTCTCATGGAATTCAATCGTTTTACTATAGCATTTTAACTTAGCAATTTTCTTTCATGTTTCACAATTGGTGTTCGAATTGAAATTGCTAATAAATAAATTTTGAAGGTATTTTGACTCTCCACAATTGACAACCATTAAAAAGCTTCAAAACTTTAAATTTGAATTCGGGTTTTCAAAATATATTATCTGTTTGGATTGGGTATTGTTGCAAATAATTAAAAATATTCTTTTCAGATTATATCTCAATTTTGAGGGGGTTTGGTAAAAATTTAGAGTTGATTTTTGCTGGATTTCAAATTGAAACTCGAAGAAGAAGATGAACATATGACATACAATATACATACAAAATTATATTAAAATTATATTAAACTTGTATTATAGTTATATATAAATTATATTTAAGATGTATTCTGTTGTAGTGATATTGTTTTTATTTAAATATTGTATGAAAGTTGAAAAATAGTTATATGATATATGAATCATTGTATGAAATTTGTATTTACATTATAAATATTATCTTTTTACATAAATTTGTTGATATGTATCAAAATTCTATTAAGAGAGGAAGTTTTGATTGAAATGTTATAGAGGAGGAAGAACACACCACATACAAAATATATACAAATCATATATAAGATACATACAATAAGTATATTGTACAAAATTTGAATAAAAATTATATTTAGGTTGTATGATGTTGTAATTATATTGTATTTAATTGGGTAATAATGATGTATGAAAATTGTAGATAAGTTATAAATGAATTGTATGTTATATAATTAGTTATATAAAATTTATTTTTAGTTTATATGTTGTTTTAGATGTATCAAATTTGTACCAAATTTTATTTTTAATTTGTATGCTATTGTACCATACAAACTTTTCACTGTCGAGTTTCTATTGCTGCTGCTGGTGGTGCTACATCGATAGAGGTGGAGTCATTGAATATTTTACTTAAATTTTGAGTTTCACGGAGGTGTGCGTCCAGGATCCAATATTCAACTCTCCACACTTTTGGGTAAAAAGGGGCGGTAGTGAATAGGGAAAGATGAGAGGAGAGAAAAAAGAAAAAGGGTGTAACTGAATCCCCCAATGTAAGACATTAATAATGGATTGTATATGGAGAGAGGCCACAGAGAATAGAGAAGGAGGAGAGTAGAGAAAAAAGAAAAACGGTGTGACTAAATTCCCTAATTTAAGGCACTAATAATGGATTGTATATAAATTATAAGAAAAATACAGTTAGGTCGAGTAATATACCAATCTAGGATAATTTTGGTGAATAACAATAACAACAACAACAACCGAGTAAAATTTCACTATTGGGGTCTAAGGAGGGTAGTGTGTACGCAGACCTTACCCCACCCCTAGGGGGTAGAGAGAAACGAAAAAATCCCAAAAGGAAATTTTAAGTTATATACAAAGTGTGCCAAACCGGGTAAGGAGGTATAATATGGGCCAAATTTAATTAGGATACAGATTTTTACACATCTATACTACTTTTGAAACTTATTTACCCTCAATATTGAAGTTTTAACTTAACTACAAGTTGATATACAATTTACCAATTGTATACAAAATATTATATTAGAATCTAATCTTCCCTATTTTTTCTTCCTCATCCAACCTTGAAGCTTAAGCTATGTGGTCCAGTAATACCAACCTAGAAGCTTGCTACGTACAAAGGACTCATATTCCCTACTCCTCAATATTAAGGTTTTCTTCTATGAGCATGAACATCCAATTATGCGACTAATGATAGTTCAAATGAAAACCATTTGAACGACACTGACAATCTGTTTGCTCGTTAACGAAAACTCTTTTTTTATAAATTTTAAAGTTAGAACGTAATTGACATTGCGAAACTCCATTGACAACCATTAAAAACTTCGAAGCTTTGAATTCGAAAATGACATTTTGTAAATTATTATTTATTTGGATTGGTTGTTGTTGTAAATGAATGGAAATATCCTTTGGAGTTTATGTCTTAATTTTTGTAAAGATTTGAGGTGGTTTTGGTTTGGAATTGCAGATTGAAACTCGAAATAGAAGACAAACAGACTGTACATATTTTGTATGTGGGGTGTATAAAAGGCGTACAACATATATACAACTAACATAATTGTATATAAATTATACATAAATTATAATTTTTGATCGAATTCTGTACAAAAAATTTGTATTTAAGTTGTAGATAAATTATAGATATATTATAGATTTTGACCGAATTTGTATATACTTTGTAAAAAACTTTTGTTCTACTTTTTGTAAATAAGAAAACTTAGATAAGCCGGGTAAATAAGTTTAAAATGTCGTATATATAAGAAAAAGTCCCATTTAGATNGATTTATATGCAATGGTGCAGCTTTTAGTTTCTAATTCAGGTTAAGTTACTAGTTTTGTTATGTCAATATTGTTGTGTTGACTGTGGTGGAACCAACAATCATCACAAGATATTGCCCGAGCTAATAGAGAGAGTAGTTTATTCTTGTTTTTACTTTATGAGAGACAAAGCATATTGATCCACTTACATAAATCGTCTAGATTGTAAAGCTAAAGAAAAAGCCAATCTTTATGAAGAGTGATGTAACGATCCGACCGATCGTTTTGAGGATTAGTGTCTCGTTCGGTAGCTTAAGGTCTCGAGCAGCTTCGTATTATGTGTTATGACGTGCGTGCATGGTCGAGTTTGGATTTCAGACGATTCAAGATTGATTTGGAAGAATGGTTCTTGTTTTAGAAGTTTAAGCGGTAAGAGTTGACCAAAGTTTGACTTTTATGTAGACGACTCTGAAATAGTATTTTGATGGTTTCAATAGCTCCGTATGGTAATTTTGGTCTTAGGAGCATGTCCGAATATTTATTTGGAGGTCCGTAGGTCGTTTCAGCATGAATTGGCGAAAGTTGGAAAAAATAAAAGATTTTGAAAAGTTTGACCGGGAGTTGACTTTATTGATGTCGGGGTCGGATCCAGGTTTCGGAAGTTGTAATAGATTCGTACTGTCATTTATGACTTGTGTGCAAAATTTAAAGTCAATCGGAGTTGGTTTGGTATGAATCAACATTAGTTTTGGAATTCGGAAATTCATAAGTTTCTTATGCTTGTATCGATGCTCGATTTGTGATTCAAGTGTTGTTAGAGACGATTTTAGGCTTCGATCAAGTTCTTATCATGTTTTGGGACTTGTTACTATACTTGGTTGGGATCCCATGAGGTTCAGGTGAGTTTCAAATGGGTTTGGATTGTGCCGCGCTCTTATTTGATATTTTGGCGTCGATTCTTTTGGCATAAAGGGTACCACATTGTGCAAATAATCTTTTATTTGTGATTCGATTGAACCATCAGATCCGTATCGTAATTACAGAACAATAGCAACACGAATCGTCGCTGTCACGACCCCAAATTCCCTTCGTAGGATGTCGTGATGACACCTAGTCTCTAAAACTAGGTAAGCCTAACAATGCAGAATAATAATAAATATCTGAAATAAATAAACTACAATTCAAACAATTTCAACTCCCAAAATCCGGTAGAAATAAATCACAAGCTTCTAAGAATTTCTTTTCAATATCTCTATATATCAAGGTCTAAATAAAATATAAGGAAGCAACATAAAATGATAGAAGGGGACTCCGGAGTCTGCGGACGCTGGCAGATATACCTTGAAGTCTCCGTGCGCAGGTAATTCACTGACGTCTAGGCTGGTAAGATGTACCTGGATCTGCACAAAAAGATGTATAGAAGCGTAGTATGAGTACACCACAGCGGTACCCAGTAAGTGCCAAGCCTAACCTTAGTAAAGTAGTGACGAGGTCAGGTGAGGCCCTACTGGAATATAATAATGGCATGGTAAAATGTTTAACAATATAGTAAAATAAAATGACATTGGAAATGAATCAAATATATGTCACATTTAATGACACCAGCAAATAATATCTCGTGGAATCAAAACAGAATTTCCTTCAACTTTATGAAAATCACAACAATTAATCGAAAGCAACTATGGCCATAAATCAATATCAACAAGGGCACTACCGAGGTACCGCCTCGTAGTGACAAATTATAAATAATTTCACAATATCTCATTTCCTTATATTACCGCGGGAGCCTTCACGATTTATTTAAAGAAAATATTTTTTCCAAAATAGCATCCCGCGTTTTAGCCACCCTTATCACACCGCATGACTTCTATAGTCACCCCTACTAGCCACACGTATCAAGCCACCCATCTCACCTCATGCGTCTCAATACCCAGACCTTATACCACCGCATGCGTATGAATATCACAATATATCACAATTTGCACCTCAAGTGCCCAATATTTTAATTTTTCACAATAAATCAACAACAATATTTTTCAATAATAAAGAGCTCACGGCTCATGGCAGAATAATCCAACAATAATATTTTCTCCACAATAAAGAGCTCACGGCTCCATCACAATGAGTACCAAAAAATCTTACGAAAATATTCAAGAATAAATAATTCAGGAAAATAATATTTTAAAATTTTAATACGTTGCTTCAATATCAAATTTAAAAATGTCAAATACTTCGTATTAATAATATTTAATTTAAAGAAAATCAACCTTCAAATAATG
>AWOL01S0006469.1:38837-56559 GCA_000715115.1 Nicotiana otophora | reverse complement strand
TTTAAAAATATAATCTTTCACATTTAGCCCATGTATACACTCGTCACCTCGTGTACACGACTTTCAACACATTTCAATAATCACATTAATATCAATTCTAGGGAAAATTTCCCTCACACAAGGTTAGACAAGTCACTTACCTCGACTTGCTCCAATTTAAACAAGTATTATGCTTTTCCTCGATTTTCCGACTCCGATCGACTCGTATCTAGTCATAATTAATTCGATACAGTCAACAAAAATTATAGAAATCAATTTATAATAAAATATTACATTTTTCAATGAAATCCGAAATTAGCTCAAACATTGCCCGTGGGGCCCACATCTCGGAATCCGGTGAAACTTATAAAATCCGACAACCCATTTAATTACGAGTCCAACCATATGAGTTTCACTCAAATCTGACTCCGGATCGACACCGAAATCTCAAAAATTCGTTTACATGAGATTTCTAAAATTTCCCAAATTTCAATCTCAAAGCACTAATTAAATGGTGAAAACAATGATATATTCGTGTATATTGACCAAATCCAAGTTAGAATCACTTACTCAAATATTTTTCCTTGAAAATATATCAAAATCGCCTCTCCTCAAGCTCAATTTCGTCAAAAAGGCAAATGGGACGAAGTCCCCTGTTTTTATAACTTACAGATTTGTCAGGGAGCTCGATTTTGATAGGGAGCTCGATTTTGTCAGGAAGTTCAATGTTTTCAGGGAGCTCGATTTTGTGAGGGAGCTCGATTTTGACAGGTAGTTCGATTTTGTCAAGGAGCTCCATTTTGTGAGGGAGTTCGATTTTGTTAGGGAGCTCGATTTTGACAGGGAGCTCGATTTTGGCTGGCAGCCTTATTTTGGCAGGCAGCCCGATTTTGGCAGTCAGCCCGATTTTTTACAGCATTTCCAGTAGAAATATTGCAGCAGCTTTTGCAGCAGCTAAGTCCCACTTTTGATCCGTTAACCATCCGAAACTCACCCGAGGTCCTCGGGACCTCAACCCAATACACCAACAAGTCCTAAAACATCATACGAACTTATTTAAAATCTCAAATCACATCAAACAGCGCTAAAATCATGAATCACACATAGATTCAAGCCTAATGAACTTTGAAACTTTCAATTTCTACAAACAACACTAGAACCTATCAAATCAAGTCCGATTGACCTCAAATTTTGTACGGAAGTCATAAATGACATAGCGGACCTATGAAAATTTTCAAAATCGTATTTCGACCCCGATATCAAAAAGTCAACCCCTCGGTCAAACTTCCCAAAAATTTAACTTTTGGCATTTCAAGCCTAATTCCACTACGGACTTCCAAAAAAATTCCGATCATGCTCCTACGTCCAAAATTACCATACGGAGCTGTTGGAATCATTAAAAGTCTATTCCGGGCACATTTGCACATAATTCGACATCCGGTCACTATTTGAACTTAAACTTTAAAAATGTCATCAAAATTCTATATCTCGGGCTAGGGACTTCGGAATTTGATTCCATACGCACAAGTCCCAATTCACGATACGGACCTACTGGAACTGTTAAAATACTGATCCGAGTCTGTTTGCTCAAAATGTTGACCAAAGTCAACTCAGTTGTGTTTTAAATATCCAATTCACATTTTAATCCATTTTTCACCTGAAAACTTTCCAAAAAATTTTACGAACTGTGCATGCAAGTCGAGGAATGATAAATAGTACTTTTCAAAGTCTTAGAACACATAATTAATTATTAAATTTAAAGATAATATTTTGGGTCATCACAGTCGCATTCCGAGGTCGTATGAGAGAGTTATGCCAATTTCTGTGTCGGGAAAGACTGCTGTTTTTCTGGTCTTTGAGGGAACCGAGGCAAATGTCAGTACAAATGTGATTTATAAATCTCAAGTGTCAAATGCGACTTGCCTAGAGAGGTTTCTAAAAATGAGGGTTTCATCATTTTATAACGTAATTAGAGTTGGGGAGCTCGGTTTGGACGATTTTCAGAGGCAAACTTCACAAATTGGACTGGGGTAAGTAATCTTAACTTGATTTGGTTCATTATTCATGAATCTAACACTATTTTCAGCACCTAGTTTTGTGATTTGGGGGATTAGAATAGAAATTTTCCCCAACTTGATTTGAGGTTTGGAAGCCCGAATTGGAGTCGGGTATGGTTGGACTCGTTATCGAATGGGTGTTCGAATTTTATAATTTTGGTCGGGTTCTGAGGCGCGAGCCCGGGTTGACCTTTTGAGTTGACTTTTTATATCTTTGCAAAGATCATAATGTTATTATTCGAATTAGTTTCCTATAGTTTATATTTATGGTATGAAGTTATTTTGGCTAGATTCGCGCCGTTCGGAGTTGGATAATCGAGGGAAAGGCCTACTAGTGGATTAATTTAGCGTGATTTGAGGTAAGTGACTTGGCTAACCTTGTGTGGGGGAACTACCCCTTAGGATTGAGTAATTTGTTCTAATTGGTTCATGTGAAGGCCATGTACGCGAGGTGACGAGTACGTACTCGGGCTTATTTGTGAAAACTTTGACCGTTTAGGGTTCTTAGATTCTTATGTTCATTAGATATAACGCTGTTTACCATATTAAATTCTCCATTTACTAAATTCACCCTTATGTGTCTTATTTGGAATTAATTGATTCATGTTCTACCCTTGTTGCCAATTAAACTCTTATGTGCCTTGATTGAAGTTATTGCCTCTTTTACTTCCATGTTGTCTTTTCCGTAATTGCTTAACCTTAATTGAAGTTATGTTGTATTTTCTTTAATTGCTTAACCTTAATTGAAGTTATGTTGTCTTTTCTGTAATTGCTTAACCTTAATTGAAGTTATGTTGTCTTTTCTGTAATTGCTTAACCTTACTTAAAGTTATGTTGTCTTTTCTGTAATTGATTAACCTTAATTGAAGTTATCGTCGTCCTTTCTGTAATTTGCTTAACCTTAATTGAAGTTTTGTTATCCCTTTCACTATTGACTTATCCTTATTTGGAATCATTGATTCATGCTATCTCTCTTATCGTCGAGTTGTACCTACGTGGAATCAGTGTTGCACATTATCTCTTCCCTTGTTGAGCTATTCTTGTTGATATCATTATTCCCTGTTGTGTCTTTCTTTGTGAGCTCGTTCTTCCGTTCCTTTGTATTCTGAAGTTGTTGTATTGATTTACTTGCCGCACTCTCGTGTTATTGTTGTTGATGTTGTTGTACTATGTGTTGTTGAGCCGAGGGCTATGCATGGTTTTGGTATTGAAATTGTTTGAGAAACAGTTGTGGCCTATGGGCACATGTGGTGAAAGACCTTATTGTAACGACCCGGGTGGTCATTGTCGTGACCCGTTTTCTCGCGAAAGCGGGATTCGACATGTGACAACTCTTTTAAGGGAGGTATTAAAAGAGAAGAGTCGCCACCTAACGAGTTTTAAGGTGGTTAGGAAACCTATTTGCAAATAACTCTGTTTAACTAGCCTACGTCACCAAAGATCGAGTAAGGGTTTAAATTACCTCAAAGAGAAGGGGTTAGGCACTCTTCGAGATCCACAACTGTGGTTCCCAGCCGAAATTTAAACTATGTGGATTAGATGATTAGGCTAGGTGACCAAACAAGCGAGAAAAGGTATAAAAGTTGAAGACTTTACTATAACACATAAGAATAAATAATCGGTACAAATCTTAAAGATTACAAGTGTACAACTGCATTGGTCTTTGTTAAATGACTAAGTGTAAATAACAGGCATATAAAGAAAATGAGGGGTCCTAAGTTTTTTTAGCCTAAAGGATCATCCCGTGCAACATAAATAATACTTCGCAACTCCCTTAAGGTAGGGGTTGCTCATATTATTCAGCGGACACAATCTATCATCTCCTGCTACCCGATTACTATGTTGAAGTTGTTACTTAATGGCGTTCTAATTTAATTCTAAACCGTATTCTATGCATTCACTACCCGTCCCATACCTATGGTCCAGGAGGCTTTTAGACCTACTATGAGGTGGTTCTAAACTCAACTTAGGTTTCTAAATGAGAAAGCTAGGCGACATTCAAACCAGATAGAACATCATGTAAAGATAATTAAAGGCCAAAGTTAGCCTCCACACATAAACAACAAATGCACGCGGCAGAATATGCAGTAGATGGTTTCAGAATTAAGACTTTTAGAGTCCTATAGGCATGGTTTCTAGATGATCCTAAATTCCAGCATCGTAGGTGCAACGTTATTTCTCTCAATGGCGTAGGCGAGCCACTACTAAACTATATTAACACGGAAAAAGCTTTAAAATTTTAGACGGAAGCAATTAATATTTAAGAAAATCTTTCAGGAACAAAAATAAACCCCCTACACAATACAATCTATCCCAAAATCGGGGAGTCATTGAGTACATAAGCATCTATACCAGGAACAGTCTAATACAATGTCTAAGGAATAAGAACTGAAATGCGATGAAGATAATGAAAGAGAGCCAAGGCTTGCAAATGCCATCCAGCTACCTCGATAGTCTCCGGGATTCAGCTGCTCAAATATCAACACCTGCTATGACCGGGAACACCTGGATCTATATACAAAGTGCAGGGTATAGCGTGAGTACAACCAACTCCGTAAGTAACAATAATAAATAAGAAACTGAAAGATAGTGACGAGCTATGCAGTTATAGTTCATTTTTAGTAATCTTAACAAGAAAGTAGACATGCTTTAAACATTTGGCAGTTTAAGTCAAATCAATTTATAAATGCCAAGTTCGAGTATAATCCTGATATAATATCCCTCGGAAGTTTCAAACCAATGACATATAACAACTATGTGCAACAACAATGGAAGCGAATACCGCCTCTCAGGGCAACAATCACTCAATCTTTCTCAATAGCTCATCACTCGGCTCTCAGCCCTCAACACTCTCACTCAATAGGTACCTGCACTCACTGGGGGTGTACAGACTCCGGAGGGGCTCTATATCGCTGCAGCATGCATCCCGATCCCATTTAAATAGCCATAAGGCTCATTGCGGCATGCAACCCGATCTATATATATATACAACCCTGAGGCTCGTTGCGACGTGCAACCCTATCCATATATACAACCTAAGGCTCATTGCGGCATGCAACCCGGTCCATATACATACATATAGCTCACAGCTCGGCACTCAGGACCTAACTCAGTCACTAACCTCTCCAGTCTCTCGGGCTCTCAGAAATCATAAAAATCAGCCTAAACAAAGATAATATAATGTATCAGCAAGAAACAAGAAGAGGCTGAGATATGATACACAAGTAAAGCGTGACTGAGTACAGGACATCAATTAGCAATTAATTCAATGAGTACACGACCTCTGCGGGTCCCAACGGTGTAGTCACATAGCCTAACTATGACTCCTAACATGATTTGCAGTCAAATTTCTATAACACAGGGAGAGAATATAGCTAACAACAAGTTATTCAACTTTATAGTTTCAACGGACCAAGTCACAATTCCTACGGTGCACGCCCACATGCCCGTCACCTAGCGTGTGCGTGACCACCAAACAATCATATAACAATAAAATTCGGGGTTTCATACCCTCAGGACCAGATTTAAAACTGTTACTTACCTCAATTCGAGCCAAAACTCTACTCCAAAATGCCCTTGCCTCGGTAATCGGCCTCCAAACGTCCCGAATCTAGCCACAAGCAATACAATACAATCAATACGGCTAAAGGAATTAATTTCATAAGAAAAATATAAATTATAAGCCAAAATCCAAACTTGGCTCAAAACCGGCCCCCGGGCTCACGCCTCGAAATCCGATAAAAGTCACAAAACCAGAAAGCCCATTCACTCACGAGTCTAACCACACCAAGTTTATCAAAATCCGACATCAAATGGCCATTAAATTCCCCAAAACTAACTCTCCAAATCCCTAGCCTCAAACCCCCAAATTGCACCTCAAACACTCACCAACTAGGTATAAAAGCAGTGGAAAAATGTAATCATTGAAAAATAATGGACACAAGGATCTTACCTCAAGAATTCCCCTTGAAAAACCCTCTCAAAATCTCTTAAATCTGAGCTCAAAAGGTTGGAAATGGTGAAAAATCTTGAAACCTCGTATTTATATGTTCTGCCCAGGTCTTCCGCACCTGCGGCCCAAATTCCGCTTCTGCGGTCCCGCTTTTGCAGTTGAAAGTCCGCTTCTGCAGAAATCACTAACTTCTCGAGATACCGCCCCTGCGCACTACTTTCTGCTTCTGTGAAAGCGCTTCTTCGCAACAGGTCCGCATGTGCGGCCTCGTAGGTGCAGAAAGAACCTCGCACTTGCGGCCACTGCCAAGCCTCCTCCGTTTCGCTTCTGCGGTTTCCTTCCCGCTTCTGCGGTCTCGGACCTGCGGTTCCCACTCCGCAGGTGCGATTACTATAGTAGCAACAAAACTTCAGCTGTTTCCTCAACTTACGTCTAAGTCCGTTAACCACCCAAATTCAACCCGAGGCCCCTGGGACCTCAACCAAACATACCAACAAGTCTTATAACCCAATACGAACTCAGTCGAACCCTCAAATCACCTCAAACAACGTCAAAAACACAAATTCCACACGGATTCAAGCCTAATGAACTTTGAAATTTCCAAACTCTACAAACGACGTCGAAACCTATCAAATCACGTCCGATTGACCTCAGACTTTGCAGACAAGTCATAAATGAAACCATGAACCTACTCCAACTTCCGGAAATCCAATCCGACCTCCATATCAAAAAGTCCACTCCCGGTCAAACTTTCCAAAATTCCAACTTTTGCCATTTCAAACCTAATTCTACTCGCGACCTCCATATCACAATCCGGACACACTCCTAAGTCCAGAATCACCCAACGAATCTAAAAGAACCATAAAAAATCCAAATGCGAGGTCGTTTACACATAAGTCGACATCCGATCGACTTTTCCAACTTAAGCTTTCAATTAAGAGACTAAGTGTCTCAATTCATTCTGAATTCTCTCCGGACCCAAACCAACTAACCTGGTAAGTCATAAAATAACAATGAAGTATAAAGATGAGCAGAAAAGGGGAACGAGGCTACAGCTCTCGAAACGACCGGTTGGGTCGTTACATTCTCCCCCTCTTAAACAAACGTTCGTCCTCGAACGGGTCTAGAAACATACCTGGAGTCTCAAATAGGCGTGGATATCTGCTCTGTATCTCCCGCTCGGTCTCCCAAGTAACCTCCTCAACGGGCTGACCTCTCCACTGCACCTTTACTGAAGCTATATCCTTTGAACTCAACTTTCGAGCCTGTCTACCCGGAATAGCCACCGACTCCACATTATAAGTCAAATCACCATCCAACTGAACCATGTTGAAATCCAAAATATGAGACGGGTCGCCAACATACTTTCAGAGCATAGAAACATGAAATACTGGATGCACACTCGACAAGCTAGGTGGCAAGACAAGCTTGTAAGCCACCTCCCCAATCCTTTGAAGTACCTCAAACGGCCCAATGAACCGAGGGCTCAACTTTCCCTTCTTCCCGAACCTCATAACACCCTTCATGGGTGAAACTTTAAGCAGAACCTTCTCCCCAACCATGTAAGACACATCACAGACCTTCCTATCCGCATAGCTCTTCTGTCTAGACTGCGCCATGCGAAGCCGCTCCTGAATCAATTTAACCTTGTCCAATACATCCTGAACTAAGTATGTACCCAACAGCCTAGCCTCACCGGGCTCAAACCAACCCACCAGAGATCTACACTGCCTCCCATACAAAGCCTCATATGGGGCCATCTGGATGCTCGACTGATAACTGTTGTTGTAAGCGAACTCCGCGAGTGGCAGAAACTGGTCCCATGAACCCCCAAAATCAATGACACACGTACGTAGCATATCCTCCAATATCTGAATAGTGCGCTCAGACTGCCCGTCCATCTGAGGGTGAAATGTTGTACTCAACTCCACCTGAGTGCTCAACTCTCGCTGCACGGCTCTCCAAAACTGCGATGTAAACTGCGTGCCTCTATCTAAAATGATGGAAAATGGCACACCGTGAAGGAGGATAATCTCTTTGATGTAAATCTCAGCCAGCCACTCTGAAGAATAAGTGGTTCCCACTAGAATGAAGTGCGCAAACTTGGTCAGCCGATCCACAATCACCCAAATAGCATCAAACTTCCTCGAAGTCCGTGGGACCCCAACTACAAAATCCATAGTGATCCGCTCCCACTTCCACTTTGGAATCTCTATCCTCTGAAGCAAGCCACCGAGTCTCTGATGCTCATATTTTAACTGCTGATAGTTAAGGCATCGAGCTACAAACCCTACTATGTCCTTCTTCATCCTCCTCCACTAATAGTGCTTCCTCAAGTCGTGATACATTTTTGTGGCACCCGGATGAATGGAATACCACAAACTGTGGGCCTCCTCAAGAATCAACTCACATAGCCCATCCACATTGGGCACACAAATCCGACCCTGCATCCTCAATACACCATCATCCCCAATAGTCACATCTCTGGCATCACCGTACTAAACCCTATCCTTGAGAACAAGCAAATGAGGATCATCATAGTGCCGCTCTCTGGTGCGATCAAATAAGGAAGACCGATAAACCACACAAGAGAGGACCCAACTGGGCTGCGATCAAATAAGGAAGACCGATAAACCACACAAGAGAGGACCCAACTGGGCTCTGAAATCTCCAATCTCAAGAACCGGTTGGCCAAAGCCTGAACATAAACTGCAAAAGGTCTCTCTCCAACGGGAAGAAAAGCAAGACTACCCATACTCACTGCCTTCCTACTCAAGGCATCGACCACCAGATTGGCCTTCCCTGGATGACACAGAATAGTGATGTCATAGTCCTTTAGCAGCTCCAACCATCTCCACTGCCTCAGATTGAGATCCTTCTGTTTGAACAAGTGCTGGAGGCTCCGATGATCCGTAAACACCTCACAAGACACACTGTAGAGGTAATGCCTCCAAATCATCAATGCACAAACGATGGCAGCTAGTTCCAAATCATGAACATGGTAGTTCTTCTCATGGGGATTCAACTGGCGCGAAGCATAAACAATAACTCTACCCTCCTGCATCAACACATACCTAATGTCGATCCGAGAAGCATCACAATACACTGTATAAGAGCCCGAAACTGACAGCAAAACTAGAATTGGAGTTGTGGTCAAGGCAGTCTTGAGCTTCTGAAAGCTATCCTCACACTCATCCGACCACCGAAAAGGAGTACCCTTTTGGGTCAATTTGGTCAAGGGCGATGCAATAGATGAGAAACCCTCCACAAAGCGACGATAATAACCGGCTAAGCCAAGAAAGCTTTGAATCTCATTAGCTGAGGACGATCTGGGCCAACTATGAACTACCTCTATCTTTTTCGGATCCACCTGAATTCCCTAACTGGACACCACGTGCCCTAAGAATGCCACAGAGCTGAGCCAAAACTCACACTTGGAGAACTTGGCATAATGCTTCTCCTCCCTTAACCGCTACAACACAAACCTCAAATGCTGGGCGTGCTCCTCCTGACTACGAGAGTACACCAGGATGTCGTCAATGAACACAATAACAAACGAGTCGAGATAAGGCTGAAATATACTGTGCATCAGATGCATGAATGTTGCTGGGGCATTGGTCAGCCCAAAGGACATCACAAGGAACTCATAATGACCATAACGGGTCTTGAAAGCTGTCTTAAGAATATCCGAATCCCAAATCTTTAACTAGTGATACCCAGACCTCAAATCAATCTTGGAGAATACCTTCGCTCCTTGAAGCTGGTCAAATAAGTCATCAATGCGCGGCAAAGGATACTTGTTCTTGATTGTGACCTTGTTCAACTGCCTATAATCAATGCACATTCTCATAGTACCATCCTTCTTCTTCACAAATAGAATAGGTGTACCTCAAGGTGACACACTAGTCCTAATAAACCCTTTATCAAGGAGTTCCTGAAGTTGCTCCTTTAGTTCCTTCAACTCAGCTGGTGCCATACGGTACGGAAAAGAAATGGGTTGCGTGCCCGGCACCAAGTCAATGCCAAAGTTAATATCCTTGTTAGGTTGCATGCCCGGGAGGTCTGCAGGAAACACATCCAGAAAATATCGCATCACCGAAACAGAATCAATAGTAGTGGTCTCTGCACTAACATCCTTCACAAAGGCCAAATAAGATAGACAACCCTTCTCAACCATTTGCTAATCCTTCAAGTATGAAATCACTCTACTGGGAACATAGTCTAGAGAACCTTGCCACTCAATCCGTGGAAACCCCGGCATCGCCAATGTCATGATCTTAGCGTGGAAATCCAGAATAGCATTACATGGGAACAACCAGTCCATACCCAAGATCACATCGAAATCAACCATACTAAGTAACAATATTTCAACTCTGGTCTCCAATCCCCCAATAGTCACTACACACGACCGATATACCCGGTCCACAATAATAGTATCTCCTACCGGTATAGATACATGAACAGATGAAACTAGAGACTCACGGGGCCTATCCAGATAATGGGTAAAATACGATGACATGTATGAATAAGTGGAACCAGGGTCAAATTGTCGCGCCCCTTTTTCTCGCGAAAGCGGGTTTTGACATATGACAACTCTTTTAAATGGGACATAGAGTGTTAAAGAGAAGAGTCACCACCTAACAGTTTTTAAGGTGCGTTAGGGCACCTATTATGCAGATAACTCTATTTGACTAGTCAACAACACTAAAGATCGGGTAAGGGCTCAAATTACCTCAAAGAGAAGGTGCTAGGCACTCTTCGAGATCCATAACTGTGGGTCCCGGCCGAACTTAAGACTATGTGGATTATAATTAGGCGAGATGATCAAATAAACAAAGAGAATAAAAGGTTAAAGGGTTTCATTATAACACAATGAGAATTGGTACAAATCTTAAGGACTACAAGGATACAACTATAACGGTCTATATTAGATTACTAAGTGTATAAAGGAAAGGGGGGTCCTAAGTTTTTTAGCCTAAAGGATAACCCCGTGCAACATAAATAATACTTCGCAACTCCTTTTAGATAGGAGTTGCTCATATTATTCAGCGGGCACAAATTATCATCTCCTGCTACCCGATTACTATGTTGAAGTTGTTTACCTAAAGCGTTCTAATTCAATTCTAGGTCGCGTCCTATGCGTACATTATCCGTCCCATGCCTATGGTCCAGGAGGCCTTAGACCTACTATTTGGGTGGTTCTAGACTTTACTTAGGTTGCTAAAAAAATGATAAAACTAGGTGACATTCTAAACAAATAAGACTTCATGTAAAGATAGTTAAAGGCCCAAGTTAGCCTCCACATATAAGCAACAAATGTACGCGGGCAGATTCTTACATTAGGCAGTAGACAATTTTAGAATTGAGATGAACTAGAGTCATTAAGTCCTATAGACATGGCTCTATGTGATTTTGTTTTTTCAAGCGTACATGCAGTACTGTTGTTTTAGAACAATGAATTTGTAGATTATAGGTATTATAAATCTTATAGGCATGATCTCTAAATTTTTTGCGCAGTGAGGCAATAAAAAACCATTTGAAAGCTTTAAATTATCCGAGTTTGATTTTATTGGCATACTTTCTAGGCTAGTAACAGTATCCTATAGGCAGCATTTCTAAGAGTTGGCAATTGAAACTGATTCTATAACACTTCATCCCTATAGGCATGTTTTCTAGGCGAGCAATATGATGGAAACAACAATAACAATAGCTAATTAATCAATTAAGGTCCTATAGACATGATATCTAGATGAGGATCATTAGTTAATATAATCCTAAAGGCATGTTATCTAGTAAATACACTGCAGTTGTGGAAATTGAAGAAGCGGACGCCTGATTCCTATAGGCATGTTATCTAATAATGCATGCCAGTAAACACGGGAACAAGCAAAGTACTTAAACCTATGCTTCTAATAGTAAAACAGGTTAAGTGAGTGTGTGATTTCCTATAGGCATGATTTTTACTAGTGCACAATACATGAAAATAGATAGCAGGTATGGCATGTTGTTTAGAGTACCAAAGAGATCACATAGACTCTATAGGCATATTTTCTATCCTTTTATGCAAACATCAGAACATACTCGTTTTTCCAATTTCACTAGCACCCCAATTGTCTGTTTACAAATTATTACAGGCCTAATTAATGAACATAAGTATAAATCTTACACAAGGAACAATAGTTTGCCCAATAGCAGGCCCCAAAAGAGATAACCCAGTATTGCATGTGCCTTCAACAAGCTCATTCTTCGCACCAGCAACAAACCCCGACCCAAACTCGACTCAAGTATTAGAGTATGCCAATTCCAAGCTCTAAACTCATATATAGACCCATACAAAGTAGAGGTGGAAAATTCGCCCACCCAGTAGTGACAAATGAACAACTTAACCAAACGACTACTTACTAAATCAATTAAGAATACTATAAGTCCACACACTCAGTTCTTAGCAGTCATAAGCCAAAGACACATGGATAGGACAACATTTAATTGGAAGGCACATGAGATATATATAAGGCAGGTTCATGCTTGTATTTCAAAAAATTGTTTGAAGTGACAATATTGAGCAACACGAGCTAGCAAGCTAGTCCACATAGAGTTTCAAGTAAAGCATGATTCAGGACCAACCTAAAGAAACTTCAGATGATAACCTAGCATAATCATAGGCAGGAAGCAAGTAGAGTACAAATTTCACATGAAGGTTTTGACATGATGGTCTAATGAGAACATGGATACAAATAGCATAATCAACAAACTAGTGGCACAGTTTGGCCAACATATCATTTGGTTGAACATGAAACTTATCATGATGAGCATTGATCATAGCGCAAAAATTCCAAAGAAACTTATGATGAGTAAAAGAACAAATCAACTATACATTAACAGGACAAGAAAACATCGGGACTCCTATTAGTCGATCATACATAAGAGAAGAAGTGGAACATTTTTCCTAGAAGTCTTAGGCACTGCTAAAAACTACATGATTGACAAGAAAGGAATACAATCATCAGAGTTACAGATAGCAGAGAAACATATTCAGGCTAGATATTAAGACAATGTTGTAACATGGGGTGGTCAGGGATCAATTTCCAAGGTAACAGTAAAATACATGTAAACGGTTCAGCAGAGAGAGAGAGACTTATTAAGGCAAATTTTAGACAGGCATTAATCCTATAGGTGTTTCAATACAAATGTTCAAAGTGAGGTATGAGAAAGGGTTCAATATTAAACGGTCAATGTAGGAATTTAGGCATACATAAACAAAACAACATCAAACAAGCATAACAGCCCAGAATTCTTCCAAGTTAACTAAACATGAATGAACATATGCAAACTTATACAAGTTCTGATGAAGGATTGCAGAAGAGATTCAAAACAAGGTCGGCACAATATCATATTGGCTTAGAAAGGTTCACATAACACAGATATTCAAAAGCATGAACACAAACATGGAAAGATATAGTTGTGAGGGTTTGAACACTTGATAATTTGCAGATTTAACAATGAATAGAAGAGAATCACCAAGTTCCAGTAACAAAGTAAGAACAATAGCAAAAACTCCGAACCCTAGTGCGTCAGAGTTCACAGGAGTTTCGAATGATCCCAGAGCAGTGCTCGCACTAGGGAGATAGATAGAGGGGATTTTGGTGGCCTTGGATTTCAGTCGGCCAATTTCAGAATAATATAGAACAAGTGAGAGTAAGAGAACAACAATGATTCCCCGATTCCTTTTAGGGGAGTTAGGGGAGGGGTTTTTATAGTGTTCAATTAACCAAAATCAGAAAAGGAAAACATCAATAAAATCACAAAAATAAGGAAAGAGTAGCATGCAAAATCGATTTTGAATTGAATTAGGAGAAAACCAGACAAACCTTAGTTGATGGAAATCAAAGATTGGCCGAAGATCTTGGTGAATCGGACCCATATAGCCTTGCTATGAACGTATATAAACGAAATATCCTCTGGATCTTAACGATTAAAGCTAATTTCATATGATTCCAGGCTTGGTACTTGCCAAAAATAGGCAAGTACTAAGTGATACCATAATCGTGTAAGTAATACGAAGATGAAGCATATATGGAAGGCAAATCGTAGGAGGATTCCATATTAAGGTTGGAACCGGAGAGAATTAAAGGGTGTGGCGGCTAGGGTTTGTGAAGAAGAAAAGAGGAACAGAGAGAATAGAGGCGGCTGAAGTGGGAAATGGGTCTTTAGGGTTAGAGGGGAGGATATATGGAAAGGGGTTAGTTTATTAGGGATCGTTAATCATTTAAGATCAACGGCCAAGATCGGATAGGAAACGGGCGAGTCAAATGAACGGGTCCCCGACCGGATTAAATTAGAGGGTCATTTGGCTTGGACTCTTTGAATTAGGCCAGGGATTTGGGGTGTTTGGGCCATTAATATGGTCCAAAGATTGGCATGACGTGGGCTATATTTCAAAATACAAGGAATTAAGGGAAAATAACTTAATAAAATAGTTAAATAAAAAATAAAATGCTATTTATGCAACTTAATACTTTAAGACAATAGTTTAAGATTAAAAAATGCAAAAATATTATTTTGACCTTAAATGAAATGGCAAATGCAATTAATTATAAAATGTAAGCTATTATTGAAAAATTACGTATTTGGCATAAAAAGTGCAAATGTAATTATATAAAATAGAGTGAAAATATTGTAAAACATATATGTGGATAAAAAATAATAAGTTTGGATAATTAAATCATCACAAAATAATTTAAGGGATAAGTAATAAATATTTAAGTAAATTAAATGCAAGACAATTGATTTTAAAGCTTTAAAAATTGCGAAAAATTATAAAAACTTGTATAATTCTTGTAAATTAAATAACAATGCGAAATGACATTTTGAAAATATATATACTATTTGGAAAAATATGAGGGAAAAATTTGGTGTCAACACAAATAATACAGAGGCATCTATGTGGCAAACTGAGACAATACCTGTGATCACTGCATCAGAAGAAATGGCATCCGGTCTGGCGGGAAGAGCATAGAATCGGGCCTGACCTCCACCTGATCGGCCTCCCCCTCTAGGGCGACCTCTAGCTGACTGGGCCCCACACCGAGCTGGCTGAGCGGGTGGTGAAGTAACTAGTGCTGAAGTCGTAGTCTGACTCCTCTGCTGAGTCGGACCTCCCGTAAGGCGGGGACAATATCTTCTAATATGGCCAAACTCTCCACACTTATAGCAACTCCCCAGTGCTGGTGGTAGGGACTGGAGGGAGCCCCGAGCACCGGGATAACTGGTAGAAGGACCTAGCATGGATGAGCCCTGACCCTGTAGAGCACGGGACGAACTCTGAGCTGGAAGGGCAATGAGAGATGAGTGAACCTGCTGATAACTGTGTGAACCATGGCCAGATGATGCACCGCGGTGAACTTGGCGAGCCGTCTGAGCATGCCTGTAAGGACGACCCCTGCTGTGGTAGAACTGACCCCTAGAAGGAACACCGTTGAATCCACCCTATCCCCGAGGCCTCTTGGCCTCCCTATTAATACACTCTTGGCTACAGACCATCTCTATTTGATGAGCAATGTCAACAACCTCATCGAATGTAGCACCAGACACCCTCTCTCTAGTCATAAGCAACCACAGCTGAAATGTGAGGCCATCAATGAACCTCTTGATCCTCTCCCTATCGGTGGGAACCAACCAGACTGCATGATGGGCCAACTTAGAAAACCTCATCTCGTACTGCGTCACAAACATGTCATCCTGACGAAGCTGCTTGAACTGCCTGCGCAGCTCCTCTCTACGGGACTGAGGCACGAACTTCTCCAGGAAGAGGACGGAGAACTCCTACCATGTAAGGGGTGCTGCGCCGACCAGCCTACGCCTCTCATAAGCCTCCCACCAACTAAGGACAGCCCTAGAGAACTAAAGAGTAGTGAATGAGACCCCACTGGTCTCCAGAATACATGTTGTACGGAGAATCCTCTGACACTTGTCCAAGAAACCCAGGGCATTCTCAACCTCTGTACCACTGAAAGATGGAGGCTGGAGTCTCCCAAACCTCTCCAATCTCCGCTGCTCATCATCATACATAACAGGAACCACATAGGCCTGAGCAGCTGCAACCGGTTGGGCTAGTAGTGCCCCCAATATCTGAAGTCCCTGTACTACCTGATATGGAGTACGGGCAACAGGGGTATGAGTACCTCCCCCGGCCTGAGAAGTGGCAGGTGCGGCCTGAGCCGAAACCGCCTGAGCAAGGCCGGTGCAAACTGTCAGAATCTGAGCTAAGGCCTCCTGAAGGCCTGGAATCACAATGGGCATAGGTGGTGCCTGAGCTGTCCCTACAGGCTCATCCACAACTGGAACCTGCTCATGAACTGGGGCAACTGGTGTATCTGCAGGTGCTGCCCTAACTGTTGTGCGAGCTGCACCTCTGCCCCTACCGCGGACTCTACCGCGACCTCGGCCTCTCGTGGCCCCGACTGGTGGCACTGGTGGCTATCCACCCTGCCTAGTAGTACGTGTCTTAACCATCTGTGAGAGAATAGAACAACAAAAGTTTAGTTACCAGAATCAACGGATTCGCACAACAAGAATTCAAGAATGTGAAGTTTCCTAAGGGTTCGGTAGCCTCTAGAAGATAAGTACAGACGTCTCTGTACCCATCCGCAAGACCCTACTAAACTTGTTCATGATTCGACCTATGTAATATCATACCAACTTGTCACGACCAAAAAAACCAACCGTCGTGATGGCGCCTATCGTGGTACTAGGCAAGCCACTACTCAACTATTTTAACACAGAAAAAGCTTTAAAATTTTAGACAGAAGCAATTAATATTTAAGAAAACCTTTTAGGAACAGAAATAAACCCCCTACACAATACAATTTTTCCCAAAACCGGGGAGTTATCGAGTACATGAGCATCTATAGCATGAGCAGTCTAATACAATATCTAAGGACTAAGAACTGAAATGCGATAAAGATAATGAAGGAGAGCCAAGGCCTGGAACGCCATGAAGCTACCTCGATAGTCTCCGGGATCAGCTGCTCAAATATCAACACCCGCTATGACCGGGAACACCTGGATCTGCACACGTAGTGTATTGTTAAGCGTGAGTATAACCAACTCAGTAAGTAATAATAATAAATAAGGAACTGAAAGATAGTGACGAGTTATGCAGTTATAGTTCATTTTCAGTAATCTCAATAAGAAAGTAGACATGCTTTAAACATTTGTCAGTTTAAGTCAAATCAATTTATAAATTCCAAGTTCGAGTAAAATCATAATATAATACCCCTCAGAAGTTTCAAAACAATGACATATAACAACTATGCGCAACAACAATGGAAGAGAATACTGCCTCTCAGGGCAACAATCACTCAATCTTTCTCAATAGCTCATCACTCGGCTCTCAGCCCTCAACACTCACACTCAATAGGTACCTGCGCTCACTAAGGGTGTACAGACTCCGGAGGGACTCCTTCAGCCCAAGCGCTATATCGCTACGGCGTGCAGCCCGATCCTATTTAAATAGCTATAAGGCTCATTGCGGCATGCAACCCGATCTATATATATATACAACCCTGAGGCTCGTTGCGACGTGCAACCCTATCCATATATACAACCTAAGGCTCATTGCGGCATGCAACCCGGTCCATATACATACATATAGCTCACAGCTCGGCACTCAGGACCTAACTCAGTCACTAACCTCTCCAGTCTCTCGGGCTCTCAGAAATCATAAAAATCAGCC
>AWOL01S0006469.1:0-38465 GCA_000715115.1 Nicotiana otophora | reverse complement strand
AAATATGGTTAGCTGTTGTTGCTTCTCTTCTGTGCTTTCTTTTTCCTCCCTATCCCTATATATAGAAGAAAAAAATGAAAGAAAAGCAAATATTCAGTACATTATGCATATTGGAATTTACAAGGAGACAAGATTAGCAGTATCTCTATGCCTTTGTCTTGTGTTATATATATATATATATATATATATATATCATTGCGGCGTGCAACCCTATCCATATATACAGCCTAAGGCTCATTGCAGCGTGCAACCCGGTCCATATACATACATATAGCTCACAGCTCGGCACTCACGCCCTAACTCAGTCACCAACCTCTCCAGTCTCTCGGGTTCTCATAAATCATAAAAATTAGCCCAAACAAAGATAATATAATGGATCAGTAAGAAACAAGAAGAGACTGAGATATGATACAAAAGTAAACCGTAACTGAGTACAAGACAAAAATTAGCAATTAATTTAACGAGTACACGACCTCTGCGGGTCCCAACAGTGTAGTCACATAGCCCAAGCATGACTCCTAACATGATTTGTAGTCAAATTTCTATAACATAGGGAGAAAATATAGCTAACAACAAGTTATTCAACTTTACAGTTCCACATAATAGACCAAGTCAAAATTCCTACGGTGTACGCCCACACGCCCATCACCTAGCGTGTGCGTCACCACCAAACAATCATATAACAACAAAATCTGGGGTTTTATACCCTCGGACCAGATTTAAAATTGTTACTTACCTCAATGCAAGCCAAAACTCTACTCCAAAATGTCCTTGCCTCGCGAATCGGCCTCCAAACGTCCCCAATCTAGCCACAAGCAATACAATACAATCAATACGGCTAAAGGAATTAATTCCATAAGAAAAATACGAATTATAAGCCAAAATTCGAAATTGGTTCAAAATCGCCCCCCGGGCCCACGTTTTAAAATCTGACAAAAGTTACAAAACCAGAAAGCCCATTCACTCACGAGTCTAACCATACCAAATTTATCAAAATCCGACATTAAATGGTCATTCAATTCCCCAAAATTAACTCTCCAAATCCCTAGCCTCAAACCCCCAAATTTTACCTCAAAAACTCACCAACTAGGTGTAAAATTAGTGGGGAACGTAATCATTGAAGACAAATGGACACAAGCATCTTACCTCAAGAATTCCCATTGAAAAAGTCTCTCAAAATCTCTAAAATCCGAGCTCAAAATGTTAGAAATGGTGAAAAAGCTCGAAACCTCGTATTTATATGTTCTGCCGAGGTCTTCCGCACCTGCGGCCCAAATCCCGCTTCCACGGTCCCGCATTTGCGGTTGAAAGTCCTCTTCTGCAGAAATCACTAACTTCTCCAGATACCTCACCTGCGCAATCCTTTCTGCTTCTGCGAAAGCGCTTCTGTGCAACAGGTCCGCATTTGCGGCATCGCAGGTGCGGAAAGAACCTCCCACCTGCGGCCACTACCAAGCCTCCTCCTTTTTACTTCTGCGGGCTCCTTCCCTCTTCTGCGGGCTCGCTCCTGTGGTTCCCACTCCGCATGTACGATTACTATAGAAGCAACAAAACTTCAGCTACTTCCTCAACTTACTTCCAAGTTCGTTAACCACCTAACTTCAACCCGAGGCCCCCGGGACCTCAACCAAATATACCAACAAGTCTTATAACCTGATACAAACTTAGTCGAACCCTCAAATCACCTCAAACAATGTCAAAAACACGAATTCCACAGGGATTCAAGCCTAAGGAACTTTGAAATTTCTAATTCTACAAACGACGTCGAAACCTATCAAATCACGTCCGATTGACCTCAAATGTTGCACACAAGTCATAAATGACACCACAAACCTACTCCAACTTCCAAAAATCCAATCCGACCCTCATATCAAAAAGTTCATTCCCGGGCAAACTTTCCGAAATTCCAACTTTCGCCATTTCAACCTTAATTCTACTCCCAGCCTCCAAATCACAATCCGGACACGCTCCTAGTTCTAGAATCGCCCAATGGAGCTAACGAAACCATCAAAATTCCAAATGCGAGGTCGTTTACACATAAGTTGACATCCGGTCAACTTTTCTAACTTAAGCTTTCAATTAAGTGACTAAGTGTCTCAATTCACTCTGAATTCTCTCCGGACCCGAACCAACTAACCCTATAAGTCATAAAACAACAGTGAAGCAGAAAAATGAGCAGAAAAGGGGAACAAGGCTACAACTCTCAAAAAAATCGGTCGGGTCATTCCGGCGTATGCCTGAATTTGTAGTTGGATATTTTTAGAAGGTTTCGGAATCGTTTGGCGGAAGTTGGCAATTTAAGGGTTTAGAATTATCGTAGGTTTGACCATGGTTCGACTTTAAGGATACTAGGTTTGGATTTTGGTTTCGGGACTTGGAATAGGTCCGCTTCATCATATGAAAGTTGCCTGCAAAATTTGGTATCATTTGGAGTTGATTTAATATGGTTCGGACGCGTAGTGGCGATTCTAGAAGTTCTTGATGCTCACGGGGATTTCCATGCATTGTTTTGTCCGATTCGTGATTCTAGGGGTTATTTTGATATTTTGATCATGCGAGCGAACTCGTGTTATATTTTTAGCCTTGTGTGGATATTTGGTTTAGAGCCCCGAGGGCTCAGATGAGTTTCGTATGCATTTCGGAGTGTTTGGAAGAATGTCCAAATTTGCTGGTGTTCTGATCTCACATTTGCGAGTTGAGGGTCGCATTTGCGATGACCGCTTTTGCAGACTTGATCTCTTTTGCAAAGATGCTAGGAACTGGCAGGCATCTCATTTGCGAAGCCAGCCTCACAAATGCGATGGTGTGCTGGGCAGTAATAGTTTGCTTTTGTGAACATTTGGGCCGCTTTTGTGAATGCCCTATCTTCGCATTTGAGACCTGATTTATCGCAATTGCGACAGAGGCAGAATTGTTCAAGCTTCGCTTTTGCGAGTTTGCATTTGTGAACCCAACGTCGCAAATGCGACATCTGCAGCTTGCTTATAGCTGTGTATTCCGAAACTTAGCTTCATTTTATCATGTTTTTAAACCCTAACCTCAATGGGAGGCGATATTATGGAAGGATTTTCATACCAAACCATTGGGTAAGAGCCTCTAATATATTTTCAATTATATTGTATGATTATACATTAGATATAATATCAAATTCACGAGAATCTAAGGGAAAATTTTGGGGATTTTGTCAAAGTTTTGAAAAAAAACAATTTGGGATTTGAGAGTCGAATTGGACTCGGATTTGGAAACAAAACATGTATATGGACTTGTGGGGCTATGGGTAGTCAATACCTACCCTTTGACCCGGGTTTTGACAGGGCGGTCCCTTTTGTTGACTTTTTAAAAATTGTATAAAGATCATAGCTTTATTAATTGAAATTATTTTCTCTTGCATTGTTTCATGTATTTATGTCATCTTTGGCTAGATTGAGCCGAGCAGAGGTGAATTTATAAAAGGAAAAACTAATTTGAGTATTGATTTTGCCGAATTGAGGTAAGTGTCTTGCCTAACTTTGTGTGGGGAAACTTACCCCTTAGGATTCGAGTTGATTGTGCTAATTGTGTTATGTGAAAGCCGTATACGCAAAGTGACGAGTGGGTACACGGGCTATATATGGTATTTGACCGGTTTAGGTTATCTAGATTCTTTACAGGCCTTTAAGTGAATTTTCATGGCGTGTTATGTCTCTCATCGTTAATCTACGCTTATATCCTTTATTTGACGTTGTTAGCACTCACTGTACTTCTTACTTGATATTTTGCACTTATATACTTTAGTTGAAGTTATTGCCTTCCTTATTGGCATGTGACCTCGTAATTGTTGCGTTACTTCCATGACTCCGTGCTTATCTGCTACTTGTTTTAATTGTTGTAATTGCACGCCTTAGTTGTCTCGTGCTTCACTTGTCCTATTTCTTTTGTAATATTTGTTGTGTTCCTTGATGTTTACGTGATTCCTTCATTGTCGTGTACTCATACCCTATGATTATAGAAATTCTTGTAAATTGAGTATTGGATTGTTGATGTTATTGATTTATTTATGGATCGGGTTATACGCTGCAACAGGAGGAATAAGGGAGGATTTATATTGATACGGTGGGATCGGGTTGCGCGCCGCAATAGGTGAAATACGGGTGGATTGATATGGAGAAATAAGAGAGGATTATGATATTGAATCTGATTATATGTGGGATCGGGTTGCGCGCCGCAACAGTTTATGTGTTTTGTATTTCTTGTTTTATTGTGTTGGCTTCGGCTCTTTCGTACGAGACTTTGAGGATTGGTATTTCTGGTTTTTACTGATTTTCGAGGATTGAATTGTTTTCATTAGTTTCCTGCTTTGCCGTCATTTACTGTTTTTCTTTCCTATTCTTTTATTTTGGTGAATTGATTTTCAAGACGAATTTGCTACGTTGAGTCATTATCTCATACCCTGTTGAGTTGTTAGTAGCACAACGGTTTTAAATAAAATAATTAATAAAATGCTTACCTTATGAAACTTTTAAGTTAAAACTCATCGTTACATTTGGTACCTTACTATTTCTAATCGTCGTCATATTTCACTTTAATTGATTTCTCAACTTAATCTCCTTATCCTATCTGATGTTTCTACTTTACTTACAAAAAAAAGAAATTGCTATTATGTTTTAATTTATTTAAATTCTGTATTCAAATAAGTAGCTTATCCAATGCCTTATTTATTTGAATATGTTATTCTCTTCACCCAAAATATTTTCCAAAATAAACTCATTTCTCATTGATTTTCTGTTTGGTTAAGAAACTGTAATTTTACTTTATTATATATGAATAGATCCCTCGAATAATATTTATAGCATTTGACACGGATAATATGTACCTGGTAGCACATGGATTTTGCCGTGCGGAAGTGATATGGAAAATGTGGGTACAAGGTGCCATGTGTGTAACGTTTGGAAGTTGTGATTCATGATCTGAGATTACGAGAAGTGGGATTGTTGAAATTCGTGTATGAGGAATGATTTGGTTGGTTGAGTTGTCATCGTTTTCCTTACTAGGACACATTCATACTTCATCCATACTCCGACTATGTTGTTGTTTAATTAGGTGGTTGTTTCTCATTGCCATTCGTGTTCCCCTTATCTTCACTGTTGATTGTAATTTGAATTATTTCTGTTATTGGCCTTACATTGATATTCTTTCTTTATTAGCTTTATATCATATCCTGCACAGGTTTACATGTCTGGTAGGTGTCTTGACCTGGCCTCGTCACTACTCTACCGAGGTTAAGCTTGATACTTACTGGGTACCACTGTGGTGTACTCATGCTATGCTTCTGCACATTTTTGTGCAGAATCAGGTACTACATATCGAGTTGGTTTGATACATATGCTTGTGCGGCTGGAGACTTCAAGGTACACCTGCTAGACGTTCGCATGCTCCGAAGTCACCTACCGGTTTTGTGATTGTAAAAGTATAGAAAATTTATGTTCTTGTTTAATAGTTTTTGGTTGAGTTTGCCATTAATTTAGTAAGTATTAGGCTTACCTAGTCCCTAAGACTAGGTGCCATCACAATATCCCACAGAGGAAAATTGAGGTCGTGACAATTTAATATCAGAGCTCTAGGTTTATAGGTGCTACGAGTCATAAGCAGGTTTAGTAGAGTCTTGCGGATTGGTACAGAGACGTTTGTACTTATCTTCGAGAGGCTACGAAAATTAAGAAATTCCACTTCTTTCATTCCTTGTGGTGTTGGGTTGGCATAGCAATGGAAGTAATTGGTCCTTTTTGGGTTGTAACTCACTACTGGTGTTTGTGGCAGTACTCTTGGGTTGGATGATTTGTGTGACTCGGTTAAGTTGGAAAGATTCGGCCCTGATGGCTTAGTTATGTGTGAACAGGTCCCGGAGAGTTCTCGATGGTGTCGACCACGACTTGAGTTGGTTGTCTGCTACGGACATAAGGAATATATTGTGCATTATGATTTTTCCTCCGGATGGATATCAAAAATTAATAGAATGTTGGCATTATTGGATATCGCATGTGAAGAGGGTGCATTTTAAGAAGGCACCATGTGATTTGGGTTGCAAATGCTTGACCAGTGGTAGGGTGATTACCGAATTTTGGGGGCTTCTGAAGTTCAGGTTTTGTTACGCTATATGGAAGATCTATGTGGATGTTTTCATAAGATGATGGAGTGTGAGTGACGCATTAGCCATTTGAGTAGCGTAGTTCAGATCGAGTATGGGAGTTTTGGTATTCATGAGGTTTTGAGGTTGGGTGTCCTCATAGGCTGACTATTTCTTGTTTGCAGATTGTGAAGAAATGTTGAGAATGGCATAACTGATGGCATAAATTATCGATAGGTTGCTATGGACTTTTGGAAGGATATCTCTTTTTAGGAATGATTTAAAATGGTTTGGGGGCTAATTGAAAGCCCAAAGAGAATTTATATTCTATATCGGATCAGGTTTGGGTACTCTTGTGAAGTTGATATCATGGTCATGCTACCGAGCGAAATGGATATTATTTGTGCCCCTGGACTATGTTATGTGTTTCTCTCTTATGTTATGACGGATGTGAAGTGGTATGATTGTTCTCACATATTTGGTAATACCGTTCAGGCGTTATGGCGATATGGGCAAGATAACCCTCGTGATGTTTGTTAGCTCATTTTACCTCAATTGTTCTTATTTTCCTCCATGTTGTATTATTTATATTCAGTTTCCCACGGGTATATTTGTGCACTCTATCGTACTTAATGTTGGCATACATGTGATCAGTGAGCCTGAGCGCTTTAGCTCGATGGGTATCCCTATGTGGATTGATATATTTGGGAGTGGGTTGCACGCTGCAACGGATGTTATGTGGGATACCCTTCCTCGTGTTTATTTTATGTTCCATTTCTCCTCTATTGGATAACCTGATAAATTGTACTTTGTTGTTATATCTGTTGTACTTCTTAGATAATCCCCGTACCTTGCTTTCCTACTATTTTATGTTTGAATTATTGCTGGTTTGGTGTACGAACTGTGTAATGGGAGAATCTATATGGTTCCGTGATGAGTTCTCAGTTGGGCTGCTTGTATTGGCTGAGATGAGGTTTCTAGACCTGAGATTTGTACTATCGTATCGTGATGAGGAGTGTTTGGGAGGATGATGCTATTTTCTCTCAAAATTGCTGATGCTGGATTTAATTATGGGCAGCTATGATGATCAGAGATATTGTTATGGGCATATGTGTGATGTGTTACATCGTGTGGTTGTACCTGGTGGGTGTAGGCATGATTTGTTGCAGCTGGTTGAGGCTGATACTGTGTGTCGGTGTGGGAATCGAGTCTTTTGGAAATGATCGGAAGGTGAGAAATTTGGTTCTAAGGTTATCAGTGTGGGTGGAAGGAATAATTTTGCGTTAGGATGATGTCGCCAGGCTTATATGGATTAGTCTGATGTGGTATCACCCGTGAGTATATGTATGGTAAGTTTATTCAGTGATTTGGGGACTTCAAAATGGTTCTTGGCACGTTCGAGGACAAATGTTTGTTTAAGAGGGGGAGAATATAATGACACGACCGATCGTTTTGAAGATTAGCGTTTTGTTCGGTGGCTTAAGGTCTAGAGTAGCTACGTATTATGTGTTATGATGTGTGTGCGTGGTCGAGTTCGGATTTCGGATGATTGGAAATTGATTTGGAAGAAGGATTCTTGTTTTAGAAGCTTAAGCGGTAAGAGTTGACCGGAGTTTAACTTTTGTGTAGCCGACTCTGAAATGACATTTTGATGGTTCCAATAGCTCTGTATGGTTATTTTGGTCTTAGAAGCGTGCCCGAATGTTGATTTGTAGGTCCGTAGGTCGTTTCAGCATGAATTGTCAAAAATTGGAAAAACATGGAAGATTTTGGAAAGTTTGACTGGGAGTTGACTTTATTGGTGTCAGGGTCGGATCCCGGTTCCGGAAGTTAGAATAGGTCTGTACTGTCATTTATGACTTGTGTGCAAAATTTGAAGTCAATCGGAGCTGATTTGGTATGAATCATCATTAGCTTTGGTATTCGGAAGTTCATAAGTTTCTTAGGCTGGAATCGATGTGTGATTCATGATTCTAGTATTGTTAGAGGCAATTTGAGGCTTCAAGCAAGTTCGTATCATGTTTTGGGACTTGTTAGTATACTTGGTTGGGGTCCCATGGGGCTCGGTGCATTTCAGATAAGTTTGGATTATGTCGCGCTCTTATTTGATATTTCGGCGTCGTTTCTTTTGGAATAAAGGGTACCACATTGTGCAAATGACCTTTGATTTGTGATTCTATTGAACCAACAGATCCATTTTGTAATTACAAAACCACAGCAACAACAATTGTCGCATTCTGAGGTCGTATGATAGCGTTATACCCATTTCTATGTCGAGAAAGACTGTTGTTTTTCTGGTGTTTGAGGGAACAGAGGCAAATCGCAGGTGTCGAATGCGATTTATAAATCTCATATGTCAAATGCGACTTGCATCGAGAGATTTCTAAAAATAAGGGTTTCACCATTTTTATCGTAATTAGAGTTGGAGAGCTCGGTTTGGGTGATTTGCAGAGGCAAACCTCACAAATTGGACTGGGGTAAGTAATCTTAACTTGATTTGGTCCGTTATTCATGAATCTAACACTATTTCCAGCACCTATTTTTTGATTTGGGGGATTAGAATAGAAATTTTTCCAAACTTGATTTGAGGTTTTGAAGCCCGAATCGAAGTCGGAATTTAGTAATTTTGGTATGGTTGGACTCGTTATCGAATGAGTATTCGGATTTTGTAATTTTGGTCGGGTTCCGAGGCACGGGCCAGGGTTGAATTTTTTAGTTGACTTTTTATTTCTTTGCAAAGATCATAATTTTATTGTTCGAATTAGTTTCCTATAGTTTATATTTATGGTATGAAGTTGTTTTTGCTAGATTTGAGCCGTTTGGAATTGGATGATCGAGGGAAAGGCCTAGTAGTGGATTGATTTAGCGTGGATTTGAGGTAAGTGACTTGCCTAACCTTGTGTGAGGGAACTACCCCTTACGATTGAGTAATTTGTGCTAATTGGGTCATGTGAAGGCCATATACGCGAGGTGACGAGTACGTACTCGGGCTTATTTGTGGAAACTTTGACCGTTTAGGGTTCTTAGGTTCTTATGTTCATTAGATATGAAGTTGTTTACCGTGTTAAATTCTCCATTTACTAAATTCACCCTTATGTGTCTTATTTGGAATTAATTGATTCATGTTTTACCCTTGTTGCCAATTAAACTCTTATGTGCCTTGATTGAAGTTGTTGCATCTTTTACTGCCATGTTGTCTTTTCTGTAATTGCTTAACCTTAATTGAAGTTATGTTGTCTTTTCTATAATTGCTTAACCTTAATTGAACTTATGTTGCCTTTTCTTTAATTGCTTAACCTTAATTGAAGTTATGTTATCTTTTCTGTAATTGCTTAACGGTAATTGAAGTTAGGTTGTCTTTTTTGTAATTGCTTAGCCTTAATTAAAGTTATCGTCGTCCATTCAGTAATTTCCTTAACCTTAATTGAAGTTTTGTTATCCCTTTCATTGTTGACTTATCCTTATTTCGAATCATTGATTCATGCTATCTCTCTTATCGACATGTTGTACCTACGTGGAATCAGTGTTGCACATTATCTATTCCTTTGTTGAGTTATTCTTGTTGAGACCATTATTCCGTGTTGTATCTTTCTTTGTGAGCTCGTTCTTCCGTTCCTTTGTGTTCTGAAGTTCTTGTGTTGATTTACTTGTCGTACTATCGTGTTATTGTTGTTGATGTTTTTGTATTCAGTGTTGTTGAGCCGAGGGCTATGCATGGTTGTGGTATTGAAATTGTTTTGAGGAACAGTTGTAGCATATGGGCACATGTGGTGAAAGACCCGATATTGTGTTGTTATGTTTTGGCACACGTGATATTGTTGAGAGTATTTTGGGGGTGTTTTCACGTAAGTTATCTGTGTGATTGTTATGTTTGATATTTGCACATGCAACGTCATAAGATGGGCTATATATATGGGTTGCGCATGTGACGAGATAAGGTGGGAATATTATTATACCCGAGATAAGGCGGGCATTTACTTTATTGTTGCATACGTGGTGAGACAAGGTGGGCTATGTCGGGGATGATTTGTGATGACTTGTGATGGCTTGGGGCCATTGTTGTTGCTGATATTTGTGTAGTGGTGTGCCTACCTGGTGTGAGTCATGCATTTTATGTGTTGTTTCCTATGTGCCATTTTCTATCTCTACTCTTACATGTTGACTCGAGTTGTGATAGAACACTTGCACAAGCATACACGTAATTAATCACTCATACAAGTTTGAGAAGATGAACCATATTGTCTATTGATCATTTACATATATTCCTGTATACTTTCCTTCTATATGAAAGTTATTCTTCTGGAACGTGAGTTGTCTTTGGGGTCAAGGTCATTATTATTGTTGGCACGTGAGTTGTCTGTGTGAGTATGAGATATTATCACTTCCTTGGCACGTAAGTCGTCCGTGCGGTTATGAATTGTAACGTAGGTACAAGATGCCAAGTGATTAGGGTTCATGTGTTGGGACCCGTGAAATGTGACTATGAGGTGAAGCACATCGGGAAAGTCCTTGAACAAATCTTGTGAGAAAGTGGTTGCTCTTATTGAGTGTTACTTGTTTTTTCTTACTTGGTTTCATCGGATTTAAACTGCATTCAGCTTACTCCACGACGTTATTACCTGTTGTGTCTCGTTGCTAATTGCTGCTTTTAGTTTCCTATTACTAGCATTGTTTTATATTTTTACCATGCTTAGCTTTAGATTGATATTGTTCTCTGTTAGTTTCACATTCATACTTGTACAAGTTATTAAGTCTAGTAGGTGTCTTGATTGTCCCTCATCACTACTCTACCGAGGTTAGTCTTGATACTTATTGTTTACCGCCGTAGTATACTCATGCTATGCTTTCTACACATTTTTGTGTAGATCTAGGTACTCGGAGTTTGTTGTTCATTAGCTAGCTGATCGGGCATTGTTGTGGAGACTCAAGGTATACCTACTGTTGCATTCGCAGGCCTCGGAATCACCTTCTGAAATTTTACTTTGTACTATTTATTTTTATTTTGGAACAATTGTACATAGAAATCTTCTAGTAAACTCAGTAGAGCTTATGACTTGTACTACCGGTTTTGGGATTGTAAGTTTTGTATAGAGATTTCTATTTCATATTTAACAGTTGTATGTTGAATTTTTTTATTAATTTAGTAAGTGTTAGGCTTACCTAGTCTTAGAGACTAGGTGCCGTCATGACATCCTACGGATGGAAATTGGGATCGTGACAAGTTGGTATCAGACCTCTAGGTCTATAGCCTATAGGTGCTACGAGTCATAACCGAGTTTAGTGGAGTCTTACATTTTGGTACGGAGACGTCTGTACTTATCTTTGAGATACTACGAAACTAATAGGATAGTTTCACTTCTTTCACTCCTATCGTGCGGATTTATTGATCTTGGAGTTTGAGCCTTTGTCATTTTATTCTCTCACAGATAGTGAGGACACGAGTTGCAGTTACTGATGACGTTTCCCCTAGAGCCGGTGTTGCTTGAGGTCAGGGCAGAGGCAGAGGCAGAGGCATGGGCCTAGTAGGAGAACGTGCTACAGCTAGAGCCCTTGTCATAGCAGCAGTTGAGGAGCCTCCAGTAGCTCTTTTGGGGGGACAGGCCCCGGAGGCGCCTGTTGTTGCCCCCGGACTTCAGGATACCTTAGCAAAGTTCCTGAGAATGTTTGGTACATTGGCTTAGGCAGGGTTGATTCCGGTTGCACCAACTACTTCACAGATCGGGGAAGGAGCTCAGACTCCTGCTGCCCATACTCTAGAGCAGCGAGTCCATGTTGGTCATGTTCTAGGTGTCATACTGACACAACCTGTTGTTCCAGTTTAGCCTGTGGTTAGGGAAGCAACATCTGAGGAGGAACAACTTAGACTTGTGACGTAATGATCCGTCCGGTCGTTTTGAGAGTATTATCCCTGAACCCCTATTTATTGCTCCCTCTATTTCATTTTGTGGTTACGTGACTTGACGGGGGATTTGTTTTTGGTTTTGGAGTGAAATGGGACACATAGTTCCTAAGTTGGGAGTTTATGTTCTAGGAAATTATCGTAGTTTGAATTGTGTGAAGACAACTCTGAAATAGAGTTTCGACGGTTCCAACAGCTCCGTAGGGTGATTTTGGTCTTAGGAGCATGTTCGGATGTTGAATTGGAGGTCCGTAGGTCATTTTAGCGCAAGTTGGCGGAAGTTGGAGAATTGGATGATTTTTGGAAAGTTTGACCGGGAGGGGACTTTTTGATATCGGGGTCGGATTCCGATTCCAGAAGTTGGAGTAGGTCTGTAATGTCAATTATGACTTGTGTGCAAAATTTGAGGTCAATCAGACTTGATTTGATAGGTTTGGGCATCGGATGTAGAAGTTTGAAGTTTTAAAGTTTATTAGGCTTGAATCGATGCGCAATTCATGTTATTAATATTGTTTGATGTGATTTAAAGGCTCGACTAAGTTCGTATAATCTTTTAGCATTGGCTGGTATATTTGGTCAAGGTCCCGGGGGGCCTCGGATGGTTTATGGATGGTTAACATATCAATTTGGACTTGGGAGTATTGCTGAAGTGCACCAGTTCTGGTGTAACCGCAACTGTGCAAGATTGACCACAGGTGCGAGCTCGCAGAAGCGAGCATTTAGGCGTAGATGCGGGGCTGAAGGAAATGGCCTGTGGTCGGAGGTGCGGTGTGAAGGTTGTAGAAGCGGAGTCACTTCTACGGAAGAGTGATCGCAGAAGCGGATGAGTGCTTGGGAGGCCTGTCTGCAAAAGAGGACAAGTTTGCGCAGATGTGCACCCACAGAAATGGGCTTTGAAACGTAGAAACTGAAATTGGCAAGGAAGTTGGGACCGCAGAAGCGGCTGGGAGGCCCGAATAAGCGAGTTCGCAGGAGCGGTGAAGAGATCGCATGAGCGAGGGAAACTGCAGAAGCGGGTATGATGTTGCTTTTGCAATGCCGCAGATGCGACTAAGTTTCCGCAGAAGTGGAAGTACTGGACATAACACTTAAATACAAGGGTTTGCGATTTTGCTTCATTTTAAACATTTAGAGCTCGGGTCTTGGCAATGTTTGAGCGTATTTTCGAGGGATTTCTTGGGGTAAGTCTCTTGTACTCATTTTTGATTAATAATCTTGTTTCCCCATTGATTTTCCCACCTAGTTTGTGTGTATTTAAGGTGGAATTTGGGAGTTTAAGGCTAGGGATTTGGGAGAGTTTAATTTGGGGATTTGAGTGGCGACTTGGTGTCATATTTTGATAAAATTGGTATGGTTGGACTCGTGGTCGAATGGGTGTTCGTATTTTGTGACTTTTACCCGATTTCGAGATGTGGGCCAAGGTCGACTTTTTGGGACCATTTTTTAATTCTTTGCTGAAGTCGTAGTTTCAAATTTAAATTAGTTCCTTGTAGTTATATTTATAGTATGCAGTTTTGGCCAGATTCGAGCCGATCGGAGTCGGAAAGTCGAAGGAAAGGCATTCTTATCGATTGATTGAGCGAGATTTGAGGTAAGTGACTTGTCTAACCTTGCAAGGGGGAGATTTTCTTTGGATTTGTACTGTTGTAATAATTTGTGATATGTGAGTGTCGTGTACGCGAGGTGACGAGTGCGTACACGGGATAATTGTGAAAATTTCGGTTCTTGCTGAGTAGACTTCTTTTAAATTCCTTAACTGAGTTGCCTTAGCATGTGTAACTATCATGTTTAGTCTAGTATCGCATGCCTACGTGTCTTAACCTTTACTTAAAATTCGTGCAACATGCTTAGTTAAATTTCCTATTTCCTTGATTATTGTATTCAGTCTTTAACTGTAGGATTTCTTGCCGTAAAATCGTTGTTCCATAATTTATGAGTTGCATATTTACTTTTGGGACTACGAGGCGTTACCTCAGGAGATCCCCCTATTGCATATTTACTTTTGGGACTACGAGGCGGTACCTCGGGAGATCCCCCTGTCGTGCATTTATTTTTGGGACTACGAGGCGGTACCTCGGGAGATCCCCCTGTTGTGTATTTACATTTGGTACTACGAGGCAGTACCTCGGGAGCGCCCCTATTGTTTACCTCTAATTGCTGTGATGTTACCTTTCTGAAATTTTTTGTTGTTCATTTCTCAGTCACTTCATTGTATTATTATATTTTCTGCCTCATTTCCTTTTATTCCAGTAGGGCCCTGACCTAACCTCGTCACTACTCTACCGAGGTTAGGCGTGGCACTTACTGGTACCATTGTGGTGTACTCATACTACACTTTTGCACATCTTTTTGTGCAGATCCAGGTTCTTCTTACCATACCAGATACCAGTGAGTTGGACCGTGCGTGGAGACTTCAAGGTATATCTGCCAGCATCCGCAGACCTCGGAGTCCCCCTCTATCCTTATTATGTTGTTTCCCTTATTATCTTTAGACTTTGATTTATAAAGACACTTAGTATTTTCTCTTAGAAGCTTGTGACTTATTTCTACCGGGTTTTGGGAGTTGTATCTATTTTGAATCGCAGTTTGATTTATGTTATATGTTGAGATTTGAGTTTCATTTTTATATTTCCATTATTCCGTATAATTGTTAGGCTTACCTAGTCTTAGAGATTAGGTTCCATCACAACATCCTACGGAGAGAAATTGGGGTCGTGACAAGTTGGTATCAGAGCACTAGGTTCATAGGTGTTATGAGTCACAAGCAGGTTTAGTAGAATCTCGCGGATCGGTACGAAGACGTTTATACTTATCTTCGGGAGGCTACAGAACTATTAGGAAAAACTTCACTTCTTTGATTCCTTATCGTGCGAGATTTTGACTTCAGATTCTAAATTTCTATCTTTTTATTCTCTCACAGATTGTGAGGACACGTACAACTGGATCAGATGACCAGACACCCGCGCCCCCTGCTAGAGCCGCGAGAGGCCAGGGCCGGGGTAGAAGCCGAGGACGTCCACGTGGTGTAGCCAGAGCACCCGCACGAGCTACTACAGAGGAGCTGCCAGTAGCTTCAATTGGAGGGCAGGCACCTGAGTCGCCTGTTACTGCACCAGCCCTCTAGGAGACTTTAGCCCAGTTTCTGAGCATGTTCAACATCTTGGCTCAGGCGGGATTGATACCACTCGCCCCTGCCACATCTCAGGCCAGGGAAGAGCACAGACTCCCATCGTTGATACCTCAGAGCAACGGGTTCAGGTCGACTAGGTTCTGGAGATCATACCAATGCAGCTGGTAGCCCCAGTTCAGCCCGAGGTTAGGGCAACAGTTTCTGAGACGGAGTAGCTCAGGATCGAGAGGTACAAGAAGTACCACCCTCCTACTTTTAGTGGCTTGGCATTAGAGGATGCCCAGGGTTTTCTTGAGGAGTGCCATCGTATCCTCCGTACCATGGGTGTTGCGGAGACTAGTAGGGTTTCAATCACTATGTTCAAGATTAGAGGAGTGGCTTACTAGTGGTGGCGAGCATATGAGTTGGGTAGTCCGGCCGAGGCAGATTCACTCACTTGGACTCAGTTCTCAGATATGTTCTTGAGTGAGTATATTCCCCAGAGTCTTAGAGATGCCTGGCGCGCAAAGTTTTAGTAGTTGCACCAGGGTTCTATGACTATATCAGAGTATGCGGTCTGATTCAGTGATTTGGCTAGGCATGCACCAACCTTGGCTGCTACTATCCGGGAGCGGGTTGTTCAATATTTTGAGGGGCTCAACCCCAGTATCAGGTTCAGTATGGCCCGAGATTTGGAGATGGATATTGTGTACCAGCAGGTAGTAGGGATTGCTAGGAGGTTGGAGGGCATGCTGACTCGGGATAGAGAGGAGAGGGAGTCCAAGAGGTCTCGAGAGTTCGACACTTATAGTGGTACTCGTTCCCCCAGCTTCAGCTCGCCAGGGCAGGGGTTATATGGGCCGCCCTATTCATTCAGCACTTCCAGCTGCCAGCGGTGCTCCGACCACTCCTAGGCCCCAGGATCCCTATTATGAACCGCCAGTGTCTAACATACCTCCTATGCGAGGTGCTATCAGGCCTGAGCCAGCCGCAGCAGCCACGTATTCCGAGAGATTATTTTGAGTGTGGTGACACTCACCATATGGTGAGGGATTGCCCCAGATTTAGGAGGGGTACACCTCTACATATTACTCAGGCATCGCATGGTTCACCAGGTCCTCGGGCTATGGTTATAGCACCAACTACTAACCCACATTGATAGCCAGCTAGATGTGGAGGTCGGACAGGTAGAGGTCGCCCTATAGGGGAGGCCAGGCCAAATATTATGCCCTTCCTGCTAGAACGGTGGCAGTTGCATCAGATTCTGTTATCATATATATTGTTCCGGTTTGTCATAGAGATGCATCAGTCTTATTTGATCCAGGCTCCACTTATTCCTCTGTGTCATCTTATTTCGCTTCGTATTTGGGTGTATCCCGTGATTTTTTGAGTTCACTTGTCTATGCGTCTACACCCATGGGTGATTCTATTATTGTTGACCGTGTATATCGGTTGTGTTTGATTGTACTTAGTGCTTTTGAGACCAGAGCCGATTTATTATTGCCCAGTATGGTGGATTTTGATATTATTTTGGGCATGGACTGGTTGTCGCACTATCATGCTATCCTTGGTAATTCTAAGACGGTGACGTTGGCTATACCAGGTCTACCGCGGCTAGAGTGGAGAGGTACCTTAGATCATGTTCCTAGTAAGATTGTCTCACTTCTTAAGGCTCAGTAAATGGTTGAGAAGGGGTATGATGCAGATCTGGCCTATGCGAGGGATGTTAGTGTTGATACTCCTACCGTCGAGTCTGTTTCGGTAGTGAGGGACTATTCAAATGTATTCCCGGTGGATCTTTCGGGCATGCCGCCCGATAAGGATATTAACTTTGGCTTTGATTTGTTATCGGGCACTCAGCCCATTTTTTTCCACCTTATCGTATGGCCCCAGCAGATTTGAAAGAATTAAAGGAACAGTTGCAAGAGTTGCTCGATAATGGCTTCATTCGGCCCAGTGTGTCACCTTTGGGTGCTCCTATCTTGTTTGTGAAGAAGAACAATGGTTCTATGCGAATGTGTATCGATTATTGCTAGTTGAACAAGATTACAGTGAAGAACATATATCCATTGCCATGTATTGATGACCTATTTGATCAGTTTCAGGGTGCTAGAGTGTTCTCTAAGATTGACTTGCGCTCAGGCTATCATCAGTTGAAGATTCGGAAGCCAGATATCCCGAAGAATGCTTTCAGGACTCGGTATGGTCATTATGAGTTCCTTGATGTCTTTTGGGTTGACCAATTCCCAGGCAACATTCATGCACTTAAATGAATAGTGTATTCCAGCCCTATCTTGACTCTTTCGTCATTGTGTTTATTGACGACATTCTGGTGTACTCCCGGAGTCGGGAGGATCATGAGCAGCATCTTAGGGCTGTGCTTCAGATCTTGAGAGAGAAGAAGTTATATGCAAAATTTTGGAAGTGTGAATTCTGGCTAGATTCAGTGGGATTTTGGGTCATGTCGTATCGAGTGAAGGGATAAAGGTAGACCCGAAGAAGATTGAAGCAGTACAAAGGTTGCCCAGACCATCCTCAGCTACGGAGATCCGGAGTTTTCTTGGCTTGGCAGGGTATTACCATCAATTTATAGAGGGTTTCTTGTCTATTGCAGCACCTATGAACAGATTGACCCAGAAGGGTGCTCCGTTCAAGTGGACCGAGGAGTGTAAGGAGAGCTTTTAAAAGCTCAAGATTGCTTTAACTACAGCCCCAGTGTTGGTGTTTCCTACTGGTTTGGGGTCCTATATGGTATATTGTGATACGTCGCATATTGGTCTTGACGCGGTGTTGATGCAGGACGGTAGGGTGATTTCCTATGCGTCTAGACAGTTGAAGGTGCATGAGAAGAACTATACTGTCTACGACCTTGAGTTAGCTCCTATTGTTCATGCCTTGAAGATCTGGAGGCACTATTTGTATGGTGTTCCTTGTGAGGTTTTCATCGATCACCAGAGTCTACAATACCTGTTTAAATAGAAGGATCTTAACTTACGGCAGCGGAGATGGTTGGAGTTGCTTAAGGATTATGACATCACCATTCTCTATTATCCCGGGAAGGCCAATGTGGTGGCCGACTCCTTGAGTTGTAAGGCAGAGAGTTTGGGCAATTTAGCATATCTACCAGTAGCAGAGAGGCCTTTAGCCTTGGATGTTCAGGCCTTGGACAACCAGTTTGTTAGATTGGATGTTTCCGAGCCGAGCCGAGTTTTGGCTTGTGTGGTTTCTCAGTCTTCTTTTTATGATCGTATCAGAGGGCGTCAGCATGATGACCCCCATCTGCTTGTCCTTAAGTACACGGTTCAGCACGGCGATGCCAAGGAAGTCACTATTGGAGATAACAGATGTAGGGCAGGCTATGTGTGCCTAATGTAGATAGTTTATGTGAGTTGATTCTCCAGGAGGCTCACAGTTTGCGATACTCCATTCATCTGGGTGACGCGAAGATGTATCAGGACTTGAGGCAGCACTAGTGGAGTCGGATGAAGAAGGACAAAGTGGAGTATGAGCATCAGCAGCCAGGTGGATTGCTTCAAAAGCTAGAGATTCCATAGTGGAAATGGGAGCGGATCACTATGGATTTCGTTATTGAGCTCTCGCGGACTCAGAGGAAGTTTGATGCAGTTTGGGTGATTGTGGATAGATTGACCAAGTCAGCTTGTTTCATTCCTGTGGTTACTACTTATTCTTCAGAGCAACTGGCTCAAGTTTACATTTGAGAGATTGTCAGGCTTTATGACATGCCGGTATCTATTATATCTGATCGGGATACGTAGTTTACATCACGGTTCTGTAGAGCCGTACAACGAGCGTTGGGTACTCGGGTGGAGCTGAGTACATCATTTCACCCTCAGACGGGCGGGCAGTCCGAGCGCACTATTCAGATATTGGAGGATATGTATCGTGCGTGTGTGATAGACTTTGGGGTGCTTGGGATCAGTTCTTTCCACTTGCGGAGTTTGCCTACAACAACAGTTATCATTCGAGCATTCAGATGGCACCGTATAAGGCTTTGTATGGTAGGCGGTGCCGGTCTCCGGTGGGTTGGTTCGAGCTGGGCGAGGCTAGGCTATTGGGTACAGACTTGGTCCAGGATGCTTTGGAAAAGGTTAAATTATTTCAGGATCGACATCGTACAGCCCAGTCCAGACAGAAGAGTTATGCAAATCAGAAAGTTTGCGATGTTGCATTCATGGTTGGAGAGCGGGTCTTGCTCTAGGTTTTGCCCATGAAGAGTGTTATGAGGTTCGGAAGGAAGAGCAAGTAGAGCCCTAGGTATATCGGGACTTTTGAGATTCTTAAGAGGGTTGGAGAGGTGGCTAACAGACTTGCACTACCACCTTGTCTCTCTGCAGTTCATCCAGTGTTTCATGTTTCCATGCTCCGAAAATATCACAGCGATCCGTCTCATATGTTAGACTTTAGCTCAGTCCAGTTGGACAAGGATCTATACTATGGAGCAGGTGTCCATTTTGGACAGGCAAGTTCGAAAGTTGAGGTCAAAGAACACCGCTTCCGTAAAGGTTCTGTGGAGGGGTCATCCGGTCGAGGAGGCGACTTGGGAGACCGAGCATGATATGCGCAGCCATTATCCTCATCTTTTCACCACTCTAGATATGTCCCTATACTCGTTCAAGGACGAATGTTTGTTTTACGAGGGGGAGAACGTAATGACCCGGCCGGTCGTTTTGAGAGTATTAGCCCCGAACCTCTATTTATTTCTCCCTCTATTTCATTTTGTGGTCACGTGACTTGCCCGGGGGATTTGTTTTTGGTTTTGTAGTGAAATGGGACACATAGTCCCTAAGTTGGGCGTTTAAGTTCTAGGAAATTACTGTAGTTTGGATTGTGTGAAGACGACTCCAGAATGGAGTTTCGACAGTTCCAATAGCTCCGTAGGGTGATTTTGGTCTTAGGGGCATTTCGGATTTTGAATTGGAGGTTTGTAGGTCATTTTAGCGCAATTGGCGGAAGTTAGAGAATTGGAAGATTTTTGGAAAATTTGACCGGGAGTGAACTTTTTGATATCAGGGGCGGATTCTGATTTCGGAAGTTGGAATACGTTTGTAATGTCAATTATGACGTGTGTGCAAAATTTGAGGTCAATCGAACTTGATTTGATAGGTTTCGGCATCGGATGTAGAAGTTTGAAGTTTTAAAGTTCATTAGGCTTGAATCGATGCGCAATTCATGTTTTTAGCGTTGTTTGATGTGATTTAAAAGATCGACTAAGTTTGTATGATGTTTTAGGACTGGTTGGTATACGGATGGTTTTTGGATGGTTAACGGATCAATTTGGACTTGGGAGATGGCTGAAGTGCACCAGTTCTAGTGTAATCGCACCTGCGCAAGATTGACCGCAGGTGCGAGCTCGCAGAAGCGAGCATCATATGCGGGGCTGGAGGAAATGGCATGTGGTCGCAGGTGCGGTGTGAAGGCAGCAGAAGCGGAGTCACTTCTGCGGAACAGTGATCGTAGAAGCGGACGAGTTCTTGGGAGGCATGTCCGCAGAAGCGAACGCGTTTGCGCAGATGCGCACCCGCGGAAGCGGGCTTTGAACCGCAGAAGCAAAAATTGGCAAGGAAGTTGGGACCGCAGAAGCGGCTATGGGGACCACAGAAGCGAGTCCGCAGGAGCGGATGAAGAGACCGTAGGAGCGAGAGAAATCGTAGAAGCGGGTATGCTGTCGATTCTGCGACGCCGCAGACGCGGCTAAGTTTCCGTAGAAGCGGAAGTACTGGACAAAACACTTAAATATAAGGGTTCACGATTTTGCTTCATTTTAAACATTTAGAGCTCGGGTCTTGGAAATCTTTGAGAGCATTTTCGAGAGATTTATTGGGGTAAGTCTCTTGTACTCATTTTAGATAAATAATCTTGTTTCCTCATTGATATTCTCACCTAGTTTATGTGTATTTAAGGTGGAATTTGGGAGTTTGAGGCTAGAGATTAGGGAGATTTTAATTTGGGGATTTGAGTGGCGAATTGGTATGGTTGGACTCGTGGTCGAATGGGTGTTCATATTTTGTGACTTTTACCCGATTCGGAGATGTGGTCTAATTATGGAAATTGCGGTTCTTGCTGAGTAGACTTCTTTTAAATTCCTTAACTGAGTTGCCTTAGCATGTGTAGCTGCCATGTTTATTCTAGTATCGCATGTCTGCGTATCTAAACCTTTACTTGAAATTCATGCAACATGCTTAGTTGAATTTCCTGTTTCCTTGATTATTGTATTCAGTCTTTAACTGTAGGATTCCTTGCCATAAATTCGTTGTTCCATAATTATGAGTTGCATATTTACTTTTGGTACTACGAGGCGGTCCTTCGGGAGATCCTCCTGTCGTGCATTTACTTTTGGGACTACGAGGTGGTACCTCAGGAGATCCCCCTATTGTGTATTTATATTTGGGACTACGGGGCGGTACCTCAGGAGCACCCCTATTGTTTACCTCTAATTGATATGATGTTACCTTTCTGAAATTTCTTGTTGTTCATTTCTCAGTCACTTCATTGTATTATTATTATATTTTCTGCCTCATTTCCTTTTATTCCAGTAGGGACCTGACCTTGTCACTACTCTACTGAGGTTAGGCTTGGCACTTACTGGGTATCGTTGTGGTGTACTCATACTACACTTCTGCACATCGTTTTGTGCAGATCCAGGTTCTTCTTACCATACCAGATACCAGTGAGTTGGACCGCACGTGGAGACTTCAAGGTATATCTGCCAGCGTCCGCAGACCTCGGAGTCCCCCTCTATCCTTATTATATTGTTTCCCTTATTCTCTTTAGACTTTGATTTATAGAGACACTTAGTATTTTCTTTTAGAAGCTTGTGACTTAATTCTACCGGGTTTTGGGAGTTGTATCTATTTTGAATCGCAGTTTGATTTATGTTATATGTTGAGATTTGAGTTTCGATTTTATATTTCTGTTATTCTTCATAATTGTTAGGCTTACCTAGTCTTAGAGATTAGGTTCCATCACAACATCCTACGAAGGGAAATTTGGGTTGTGACATGCGAGGTTCAAGAAGTATTACCCTCCTAGCTTCAGTGGTTTGACTTTAGATGATGCATATGGTTTCCTAGAGGAGTGCCACCATATTTTCCGCACTATGGGTACTATGGAGATGAGTGGGGTTGCTTTTACTACGTTCCAGCTTACGGGAGCGGCATATCAGTAGTGGCGAACGTACGAGTTGGGTAGCCCAGCCGATGCAGCTTTACTACCATGGACTTAGTTCTCAGAGATGTTCTTGAGAAAGTTTGTTCCCTAGACTCTTCGGGATGCCTGGCGCACAGATTTTGAGCAGCTGCGCCAGTGTATTATGTTAGTGTCAGAGTATGCTGTTAGATTCAGTGATTTGTCCGGACATACACCTTCTTTAGTTTCTACAGTTAGAGAGCAAGTCTGCAGGTTCATTGAGGGGCTCAGTCATGATATCTAGTTCAGCATGGCTCGGGTGTTGGAGATGGATGTTCCATTTTAGTAGGTGGTAGAGATCGTTCGCCGATTAGAGGGTATGCAAGACCAGGAGAGAGGGGACATACGGGTCCAGGAGATAGAGGGCAGGGAGGCTAAGAAACCTCGTGGACCGGGAGGATCTACTAGTCCCTATTTTGGAGGCAGGGTACACCATGGTAGAAGTTTCTTGGGTCAACTAGTTCAGTTTGCACTTCAGTCTTCGTGCGGTGCTTTAGATATCCATTGGTCTTAGAGTGCCTGTACCGGATAGTTTCTACGGCCACGCCAGCGGAGGAGTTGCTTTTAGTGTAGAGATACCAGCCACATGGTGAGAGATTGTCCCAGACTCTGGATAGAGGTATCACAACGAGGTATTCAAGCTATGAGTTCTGCTCCAGTTTCTGATATCCCTGCACCGCCAGCTTGGGGTGCAGGTCAGGCGAGTAGAGGGTCCCGAGAGTGGGAGGCTCATCCCGTTGATATGCTTTCTATGGTGGGGTTAAGGATGCTGCACCTGATAATGTCATTACAGGTATGGTTTCGATTGTTATAGAGGGGCATCATTCTTATTTTGATTTGGTTCTGCTTATTGGGGTGAGTCCTCTTATCTTGTTTCATATATGGTGAGTTTCGTGATTTTGTACTTTGCTTATGTGTTTACCCATGCTCAAAGATTTTATAGCGGTAGCCTATGTTTGTCATTTTGTTTTGTTCACTCTTGAGAGATATGAGACTAAAAGTGACTTTCTGTTATCCATTACGGTAGGTTTTGATGTGATTTTTGGGTGGTTGGTTATGATTTGCGAATTAGATGCTCTACTAGTGTGGGAGTTCAGCATGTGTTGTGACCTTGCTATCGAAAATTGAATTATTGGAAGGTTTCGGATGGTATGATATGTATTATACTTGTGATTAAGAGCTGAGGATGGGATCCTCGCATTTCCATGAGGTTTTTTATGTTTGGACCGGGCTGCGTGCCGCAATGAAGTTATATTTGGATGAGATCCTTGTGATTTATTCATATACTTTGATTCTCCCTTGTGGAATTAATTTGTAGTATGCTACTGATAGGGAGTTGTGTCTGTTGGGCTTGTTTGATAGCTCTTTCATGTGTTTCCTTGTATATTCACTCATATTCATGTTGTACTTATTGGGTTTTAGCTTGCGAGGTGTGTGCCCAGGTGGCGTTAGATGTGACTTGTTGATTCGGGTGAATAGTTATGAGGTCTTCATGTTTCTTGCATTGTTGTAAGTGTTGTGAAGGTTTGGAAAAGGGTTTTAGCGGATATGAGGTTAATTGCCGGTGTTGGATTTGATTATGGGAAGCTATTGTGATCAGAGATGTTGTTATGGGCATCTGTATGATGTGTTACGTCATATGGTTGTACCTGGTGGGTGTAGGCATGAGTTGTTGCAGCTGGTTGAGGCTGATACCGTGTGTCAGTGTGTGAATCGGGTGTTTAGGAAATGATCGGATAGTGAGAAATTTGGTTCTAAGGTTAGTAGTATGGGTGGAAGGAATAATTTTCAGTTGGGATGGTGTCGTTGGGCCTATGTGGATTGGGGTGACATGGGATCACCCAGGAGTATATGTATGGTAAGTTCATTCAGTGATTTGAAGACTCCGAAATAGTTCTTGGCATGTTCGAGGAGGAATGTTTGTTTAAGAGGGAGAGAATCTAACGACCCGGTCGGTCGTTTTGACGATTAGCATCTCATTCGGTGGCTTAAGGTCTCGATCAACTTTGTATTATGTGTTATGATGTGCGTGCGTGGTGGAGTTCGAATTTCGGATGATTGGGGATTGATAAGGAATAAGGATTCTTGTTTTAGAAGCTTAAGCGGTAAGAGTTGACTCGAGTTTGACGTTTTTGTAGACGACTCCGAAATGGCGTTTTTATGGTTCTAATAGCTCCGTATGGTGATTTTGGTCTTCCATTCCGTAATTTGGTTAACCTTAATTGAAGTTTTGTTATCCCTTTCACTATTGACTTATCCTTATTTCGAATCATTGATTCATACTATCTCTCTTATTAATAAGTTGTACCTACGTGGAATCAGTTGTTAGGCTCCGAACCTGGGGGGCGAGACCGCCACCTGGTGCCTCACCTATCCTAGCGTACCAACTGCGACTAAGGGACTTTGAACATACAATGTCATACTTTGGCCATGGGCCACATTGCAAGATAATTTGCGAAGCAAAATATAAAGCTGAACGGAAACTAACGCTGACTAAATATCAATATAAAGCTGGGCCGACAAGGCCGTCATAACTACTACAGCTGGCAACCCAACAAAACATATATACAAGGCCTACAATCCTAACATACTGCACTAACTGACAAGATATGTCTACAAGCCTTTACTGATAGATATACTATGATCGGAAGAGGGCCCTGACCTACTCATAACATATATACATATATACACAAGATGTACGTAAAGCTCTAGACCCAGAAACTCCGAAGGGCATTGAGCTTACCGATCAAGATGAACTCGGGCAACAACTAATGAGGAGGTCTACCCGTCTGTCTGTCTGAGCCTGCACGCATGAAATGCAGCGCCCCCAGAAAAGGGACGTCAATATGAAATAATGTACCGAGTATGTAAGGAAATATACTGAAAGCTGAAACTGAACTGATAATATAATAATTGAAAGTAACTGGGAGTCAAAGATAATCTGAAGATATGCTCACCTACTGATACTGACTCAACTCTCTCAATATAGTAAGTAAACTAGTTGTCCGGCCTTATAAGGCTCGGTATATATAACTGCTCTGCCGTAGTAGGCTCGCTCATAGGCGCTCGGCCATACTAGGCACTGTATCTTGGCCAACTGGGCTCGCTCATAGGTGCTTGGCCATAGTAGGCTCAATATATAACTTACCATCTGATCAGATGTTGCCCAATAGGGGCATGCCCATCGATTATAGCTCGATGGTAATGAAAATACTATAATACTGTATATATAGGCTCTCTGCTCTCTTGACTGGAAGAAAACAATACTCAATTAAATATGAAGTCCCGATAAGGAGAATACTGTAATTTATGAGACTAGGATAATGTATATAAACCCGGGAGTATGAACTTCTCTTTATGCCTCGTTATCAAACACATGTAATTACGAGATCATGCTAAAATGAAGAAAGTTCTTAGCCTTAACACACCTGAGTCGATGATCTTGATAATTCATCTAACACACGTTAATTGCGACACACGTGACGGCAAGATCAGAGTAGGAAAAAATCTGTATGATATTCTTGAGAAAGATTGTACGGGACTCCCTTAGAATCACAAATCCAGTTACTATTACGTAGTATAACTTCGTACAAATTCTTTTGCTGAAAATCCGTTATTCTGCTTAGGATGAAGCCTTCTTCCTTATTCCCTCAGCTAGTCTTTTGTTTTAGTACTTAGGGAGAACCCTCTAATTCTTGCAAGGCTGCGAGCTTATTACATTGTTTACCCGGCTGAATTTTTGATGTACTTTCTTACTTGTAATTATCCTTACTTACTTACCTTTATGCCTTTGTGCTTGTAGGGTTGCTTTTGAGCTGATATTTTGATTGTCTTCCAAGTGGCTCTCTCTTTTATCTCTGTAACACTCATACGGTACCTTTAACTACACAAACTCCTATCTTAATATTTCTCAAAGTTACGATGTCATATCTGCGAGACTGAATTCCCCATGTTGGGGTTCACTCTTGTTTATCTTGCACGATCTATTGATTTCTTTGTATCCTCTTATCTAGCCATAACTAGGCTCTTCCTGAATCAACTACTAACTAATCGTTGGCCCACTCTCATATCAATATTTCGCGTAATCTTTCTTGGGTTATTTCCTTTGTCTTAACTTACCTCTTACTCTAGCTCCTTATTTATCAATAATATCTCGGGCAGGAACCCTTAATTCCTCTCCTTGACGACGTGTTTGCATGATGTTCTAGAATCGTAGCATATCTGTAGGATTTGAATAGGTGCAATCTCATCCCTTTCTCATTGTTTATCGCATTCTTCCTTTACCATTCCATAGTTACTAGGACCACTTAATTCTGACTTAATGCCACATCACTCCATATTCCCCCTTTAGGGGAGTACTAAGATTTAGAGCTATGACGATCCACCTATAGATATTTTACGTCTTCATTTTTGGCGTCTTTTCACATCATCGATGACCCTTACTCGCCTTGCGGTAATCCTTCTGCACCAAGGATAATGAAATTCCTTACTTACGAGGATGACACTTAGTATAACTAGCACATACAGTCCCTTAAGCTTAACTTTACTCACATTGCTTGCATTAGGGAAGCGTCTTCATGAATGACCTTTACAGGTTATTCTTCTGTTGTCCATTCTATTATCGCCGGAACGCAATCTGAAATTCTCATGATGTCGATCATTATCAAATCACTCAATCCCTAATTCATGTTTANTATAATAATTGAAAGTAACTGGGAGTCAAAGATAATCTGAAGATATGCTCACCTACTGATACTGACTCAACTCTCTCAATATAGTAAGTAAACTAGTTGTCCGGCCTTATAAGGCTCGGTATATATAACTGCTCTGCCGTAGTAGGCTCGCTCATAGGCGCTCGGCCATACTAGGCACTGTATCTTGGCCAACTGGGCTCGCTCATAGGTGCTTGGCCATAGTNATATTTTACGTCTTCATTTTTGGCGTCTTTTCACATCATCGATGACCCTTACTCGCCTTGCGGTAATCCTTCTGCACCAAGGATAATGAAATTCCTTACTTACGAGGATGACACTTAGTATAACTAGCACATACAGTCCCTTAAGCTTAACTTTACTCACATTGCTTGCATTAGGGAAGCGTCTTCATGAATGACCTTTACAGGTTATTCTTCTGTTGTCCATTCTATTATCGCCGGAACGCAATCTGAAATTCTCATGATGTCGATCATTATCAAATCACTCAATCCCTAATTCATGTTTAGTTTATCTTGTTCACCAGCCCATATTGATTTCTAGTACTCCGGGTCTAACTTTTCCTTCTGGTAGTTGCGTTGGAGTCCCGAACTTATTTCTCGAAATGAGGATATGACTTTATGGCCTATACTCTTTTGTTGTCTCAAGGCCTATCACCTCTCAAATTTTCCTTCACTTGACTATTGACTCTGTAATACTGTCATCTTTTTATCTACCGTTGTCATCCATGTATCACATCTTACTCATAATGCTTCATTAACTCTCTTCTTATTTCCCGCTAATATTTATGTCTATCACTTTATTCTAAAAACTCGAACAAGACATTCTTTTGCTTTTAGATTTCCTTGCTCAATCTACTGGACCTTCGGGTTGCCTAACATTCTTTATCTACTAGGGACGGGAGCCATACTAAGGTAATACTTATCCCTTCAAGGCTTCCAGTGCCTATCTTTGTAATACTCATATCTAGCTGTACTATTTTAAAGTACACCATCTGGGTGCCTCACTAGGAGATCTATTAGCACATTTGCAATATCCTTCGGAAATGTCAATTAACGCAAACAATCTATCCACCATTTTGGGTCATTCTAACTCCAATCGGATCTTGATATCCGTCCTTCTCTTATACTTCTTTTGTTAGCCTTAATAGGGCATAAATGAGATGGGTATGGCCAATTGTACATACTTCTGTTATTGTCGAAGGTAACTCAAAAGGCTTATATTCCTCTGCCTGAATTGTAAATACTGATAATCTTCATTAGCTGGGTACCTCGTACCCTTTTTCACATTGCTTCTTTTACTTGCTGAAACTTATGTCTACTTTTCGATTCTCTTATTCCTTTTTATCGTAAAAGTGGATAGGCATTCTTGGCTTAGGATCCTTATCAAGAAGCTTACACATCTTGGTATACACATGATCTGCTGAATACCTCATATTTATCCATCATAAGCATGATGCAAAAATCGAGTTCCTCTGACTCAACTCTTCCACAGCTATATCTCTTACCAACCGTCTTTCTGGATGTAGGCATCGTCGTATTATGAATAAGATAGAGTTCAGAAAATTGAGTTCTTACAACTGAGCTTTACCACACGAACTAGAGTAAGAATAAAGAGTGACAATCTTAAATGCCCTGTATCCTCCTGCTTATAAGTATGGTGCACAACACACCCATAAACAAGACTCCACTAGATACGGCTTGTAGACTCCCTAGGACAGAACTGCTCTGATACTACTTTTGTCACGCTCCAAACCTGGGGGGCGAGACCGGCACCCGGTCTCGCCCCCCAGGTTCTGAGCGTGACATCAGTGTTGCACATTATCTCTTCCCTTGTTGAGCTATTCTTGTTGAGACCATTATTCCCTGTTATGTCTTTCTTTGTGAGCTTGTTCTTCCGTTCCTTTGTATTCTGAAGTTCTTGTGTTGATTTACATGTCGTACTCTCGTGTTATTATTGTTGATGTTATTGTACTCAGTGTTGTTGAGCCGAGGGCTATGCGTGGTTGTGGTATTGAAATTGTTTTGAGGAAAAGTTGTGGCATATGGGCACGTGTGGTGAAAGACCTTATATTGTGTTGTTATGTTTTGGTACACGTGATATTGCTGAGAGGATTGTTGGGGTGTTCGCACGTGAGTTATCCGTGCTATTATTATTATTGATATTTACACATGCAGCATGGCAAGGCGGACTATATATGTGGGTTCCGCATGTGGAGAGGCAAGGTGAAAATATTATTATGCGCGTGTGGCGAGACAAGGCGGGTATTTACTTTATTGTTGCGCACGTGGCGAGACAAGGTGAGCTATGTCGGGGATAATTTGTGATGACTTGTGATGGCCTGGGGGCATTGTTGTTACTGATATTTGTGTAGTGGTGTGCCTACTTGGTGTGAGTCATGCATTTTACGTCTTGTTGTGTTGTTTTCTATGTGCCATTTGTTGTCTCTACTCTTACATGTTGACTCGAGTTGTAATAGAACACTTGCACAAGCATACATGTAATTAATCACTCATATCAGTTTGAGAGGATGAACCCTGATGTCTATTGATCATTTACATATATTCTCGTATACTTTCCTTCTGTGTGAAAGTTATTCTTCTGGCACATGAGTTGTACGTGGAGTCAAGGTCATTATTATTGTTGGCACGTGAGTTTTTCGTGTGGGTATGAGATATTATCACTCTCTTGGCACGTGAGTCATCCGTGTGGTTATGAATTGTAATGTTGGCACAAGATGCCAAGTGATTAGGGGTCATGAGTTGGGACCCGTGAAATGTGACTATGAGGTGAAGTACCTCAGGAAAGTCCTTGAACAAATCTTGTGAGATAGTGGTTGCTCTTATTGAGTGTTACTTGTTTTTCCTTACTTGGTTTCATTGGACTTAAAGTGTATTCAGTTTACTCCACGACGTTATTACCTGTTGTGTGTCGTTGCTAATTGCTGCTTTTAGTTTCCTATTACCAGCATTGTTTCATTATTGTTATCATGCTTAGCTTTAAATTGATATTGTTCCCTATTAGTTTCACATTCATACTTGTACAGGTTATTAAGTCTAGTATGTGTCTTGATTGTCCCTCGTCACTACTCTACCAAGGTTAGTCTTGATACTTATTGGGTACCGCCGTGGTGTACTCATGCTACGCTTTCTGTACATTTTTTGCAGATCCAGGTACTCAGAGTTTGTTGATCATTAGCTAGTTGATCGGGCATTGTTGTGAAGACTCAAGGTATACCGACATTGCTGTGGAGACTCAAGGTATACCTGTTGTTGCGTTCGCAGGCCTCGGAGTCACCTTCTAAAATTTTACTTTGTACTATTTATTTCTATTCCGGAACAGTTGTACATAGAGATCTTCTAGTAAACTCAGTAGAGCTTATGACTTGTACTATCGGTTTTGGGATCGTAAGTTTTGTACAGAGATTTCTATTTCATATTTAACAGTTGTTGGTTAAATTTTGTTATTAATTCAGTAAGTGTTAGGCTTACCTAGTCTTAAAGACTAGGTGCCGTCAGGACATCCTACGGAGGGAAATTGGGGTCGTGACAAATGATACGTCAACCATGGCATTTTTCCTTGGATGGGCTTGATGTAGCTAGTTTCAGCCCAACTACAAATTAATTTTGAGATTGCATTCCCTCCGTTACGTGATGTTTGATTTGTCATAAAATTTTATTAATTTGACATAGTACATATTATATCAGTGATTGTGGAATAACATATTGAAGTAATGACTGGAATTTTGGCAAGATAAAAATAACAGATTTGAACGGTTTCATAAACGGGAAGCTTTGAAAGTTGTCGAAATTGCTTAAAATAAAATAGTCAAACATCTAGATTCGTCCAGAAAAGAAAGATGCTCACATAATTTGTATCTAATAAATTTATAGAATTTTACTTGACTGTCGGGGTTTAAGAGTTTATTTTTGTTTGGATTATGATACTTATTTGTATAAAGCCTCTATTTAAAAATGAGATTTCTTCCTTCCTATACAATATATGAAATTTATTTACCAAAATTGTCTAAATATTATATATTACTCGCTCTAAACAAGCTTTTGTTACATATTATATACAATCCATGATTAATGCCTTAAATTAGGGGATTCAGTTACACAATTTTATTTTTTTTTTCTCCTTCCTCTTTCCTTGTTTTTTTGCTGCCTTAATTGCTTGTAAAACAATCCAATTTCCAGCTGATTCTCTGTATTTTTGTACCAAACACAAACTACACATCATTTTGCTCTGCTAAAGATACGAAATCTGAAAGCAGAATTTTCGTACAATTCATCAAATTTGTACACTTCTTCTTGTTATTAATTACGAGTATTATATTATTATTCTAATTCAGCAATTGGCTCGGATCAAATAGATACAATTTACAAACATTTGTACGCTTTTATTATCTGAGAACACAAACAATTCTTACTCTGGCTTTAAAGTTTTGAAATATTTTCTTTAATAGTTTACTTTTGTAAATTTTTTATAAATATATACATTTTACTGAAGGAAGATGGAGGAATTGATGTCTTAATTTTTTCTATTTACACTAGAACATAATTGATAGGAAAGTTTCTGGTGAAAAGAAAAGCTGACGGAACAAGAAAAAACAAATGAAGAAACACCGAAGTTCCAACAACACAAAGAAGAAAACTTTACTCGATGTATCAAGTCACAAGTAATATGTATTTTCTATATAAAATTTATCATTTATATATAATTGATAAATTAAAATATAAATTTTAATTTAGAACTTAAATACATTTACAACATCATACAACTTAAATACAATGTCTATACAAATTTTATACAATATGTCTTTTGTATGTATTTTGTATATAATTTGTATATATTTTGTATGTGTTTTGTTCTTCTTCCTCTCTGAAATTCCTTCAAAGCTTCCTTTCTTAATACAATTTTGATACATATCAACAATTTTATGTAAAAAGAATAGTATCAATAACTTAAATACAAATTTCATACAACGATTAATACATTATACAACTATTTTTTAACTTTCATACAACATTCAAATAAAAAAATATATAACTACAACAGAATATAATTTAAATGCAATTTGTATACAATTTTGTAACTATTGTATGTCACGTGTTCTTCTTCTTCTTCTTCTTCTTCTTCTTCTTCTTCTTCTTCTTCTTCTTCTTCGAGTTTCAATTTGAAATTCGGCCAAAACCAAGTCTAATCTTCACCAAACACCCTCAAATTTGAGATATAAACTCCAAAGAATATTCCTAATTGTTTGCAACAATACCCCATCCAAATAAATAATAGTTTTTAAATTCGAATTCAAAACTTTTTAATGGTTGTCAATGGTGGAGAGTCAAACACCTTCAAAATTTATTGATTGATAATTTCAATTCGAACACTAATTGTGCAAGATGAAAGAAAATTGCTAAGTTAAAACTCTATATTAAAACAATTAAAATTCATTGATGAATTCCTTGGAAAAAAAGAGAGGATAAAAAGCATAGAAAAATGAACGAAGAAAAATTGGGGAAAGAACAGAGGATGAGAGAAAAGAGAGAGAGGCAGAGAGAGAGAGAGAGAGAGCAGGGATTGAGAATAACTGATTCCCTATTCAATTCCTAATATAAAGGGATATTCATTAATACTAATTTGTATATAATTGATAAATTATATATGTGTGATGACCCAAAATATTATCTTTAAATTTAATAATTAATTATGTGTTTTAAGACCTCAAAAAGTACTATTTATCATTCCTCGACTTGCGTGCACAGTCCGTAAAATATTTCGGAAAGTTTTCAGGTGAAAAATGGATTAAAATGTGAATTAGATGTTTAAAACACAACTGAATTGACTTTGGTCAATATTTTGAGCAAAAGGACTCGGATTAGTGTTTTGACAGTTCCGGTAGATCCGTATCGTGAATTGGGACTTGGACGTATGCCCGGAATCAAATTCCGAGGTCCCTAGCTCGAGATATGGAATTTTGATGAAAAATTTAAAGTTTAAGTTCAAATAGTGATCGGATGTCGAATTATGTGCAAATGACCCCGAAATAGAATTTTCATGATTCCAACAGCTCTGTATGGTGATTTTGGACTTAGGAGCGTGATCGAAATTTTATTTGGAAGTCCGTAGTGGAATTAGGCTTGAAATGCCAAAAGTTGAATTTTTGGGAAGTTTGACCGAGGGGTTGACTTTTTGATATCGGGGTCGAAATTCGATTCTGAACATTTTCATAGCTCTGTTATGTCATTTATGACTTGGTACAAAATTTGAGGTCAATAAAAGACTTGATTTGATAGGTTTCGGTGTTGTTTATAGAAATTGAAAGTTTCAAAGTTTATTAGGCTTGAATCTATGTGTGATTCGTGATTTTAGCGTTGTTTGATGTGATTTGAGGTTTCAAATAAGTTTGTATGATATTTTAGGACTTGGTGGTATATTGGGTTGAGGTCCCGAGGACCTCGGGTGAGTTTCAGATGGTTAACGGATCAAAAGTGGGACTTAGCTACTGCAAAAGCTGCTGCAATTTTTCTGCTGGAAATGCTGTCAAAATCGAGCTGCCTGTCAAAATCGGGCTCCCTGACAAAATCGAGCTCCCAGACAAATCGAGCTCCCAGACAAAATCGAGCTCCCTGACAAATCGAGCTCCCTGACAAAATCGAGCTCCCTGACAAATCGAGCTCCCTGATAAATCTGTAAATTATAAAACCAAGGGACTTCGTCCCATTTGCCTTTTTGACGAATTGGAGCTTGAGGAGAGACGATTTTGATATATTTTCAAGGAAAAATATTTGGGTAAGTGATTCTAACTTGGATTTGGTCAATATACACGAATATATCATTGTTTTCACCATTTAATTAGTGTTTTGAGATTGAAATTTGAAAAATTTTAGAAATCTCATAGAAACGAATTTTTTAAATTCCGGTGTCGATCCGAAGTCGGATTTGAGTGAAACTGGTATGGTTGGACTCGTAATTGAATAAATTATCGTATTTTGTAAGTTTTACCGGATTCCGAGATGTGGGCCCCACGGGCAAGTTTTGAGCTAATTTTGGATTTCATTACAAAATATAATATTTTCTTATGAAATTGATTTCTGTATTTTTTGTTGACTGTATCGAATTAATTATGACTAGATACGAGTCGATCGGAGTCAGAAAATCGAGAAAAAAGTATAATACTTGGTTAAATTGGAGCAAGTCGAGGTAAGTGACTTGTCTAACCTTGTGTGGGGGAAAGTTTCCCTAGAATTGATATTAATGTGATTATTGAAATGTGTTGAAAGTCATGTACACGAGGTGACGAGTGTGTACACGGGCTAAATGTGAAAGATTTNAATTTTATTTGGAAGTCCGTAGTGGAATTAGGCTTGAAATGCCAAAAGTTGAATTTTTGGGAAGTTTGACCGAGGGGTTGACTTTTTGATATCGGGGTCGAAATTCGATTCTGAACATTTTCATAGCTCTGTTATGTCATTTATGACTTGGTACAAAATTTGAGGTCAATAAAAGACTTGATTTGATAGGTTTCGGTGTTGTTTATAGAAATTGAAAGTTTCAAAGTTTATTAGGCTTGAATCTATGTGTGATTCGTGATTTTAGCGTTGTTTGATGTGATTTGAGGTTTCAAATAAGTTTGTATGATATTTTAGGACTTGGTGGTATATTGGGTTGAGGTCCCGAGGGCCTCGGGTGAGTTTCAGATGGTTAACGGATCAAAAGTGGGACTTAGCTACTGCAAAAGCTGCTGCAATTTTTCTGCTGGAAATGCTGTCAAAATCGAGCTGCCTGTCAAAATCGGGCTCCCTGACAAAATCGAGCTCCCAGACAAATCGAGCTCCCANGAGCTCCCTGACAAATCGAGCTCCCAGACAAAATCGAGCTCCCTGACAAATCGAGCTCCCTGACAAAATCGAGCTCCCTGACAAATCGAGCTCCCTGATAAATCTGTAAATTATAAAACCAAGGGACTTCGTCCCATTTGCCTTTTTGACGAATTGGAGCTTGAGGAGAGACGATTTTGATATATTTTCAAGGAAAAATATTTGGGTAAGTGATTCTAACTTGGATTTGGTCAATATACACGAATATATCATTGTTTTCACCATTTAATTAGTGTTTTGAGATTGAAATTTGAAAAATTTTAGAAATCTCATAGAAACGAATTTTTTAAATTCCGGTGTCGATCCGAAGTCGGATTTGAGTGAAACTGGTATGGTTGGACTCGTAATTGAATAAATTATCGTATTTTGTAAGTTTTACCGGATTCCGAGATGTGGGCCCCACGGGCAAGTTTTGAGCTAATTTTGGATTTCATTACAAAATATAATATTTTCTTATGAAATTGATTTCTGNATGTGGGCCCCACGGGCAAAGTTTGAGCTAATTTCGGATTTTAATAAAAATGTAATATTTTCTTATGAAATTGATTGCTATAATTTTTGTTGACTGTATCAAATTAATTATGACTAGATAGAGTTGATCAGAGTCAGAAAATCGAGAAAAAAGTATAATACTTGGTTAAATTGGAGCAAGTCGAGGTAAGTGACTTGTCTAACCTTGTGTGGGGGAAAGTTTCCCTAGAATTGATATTAATGTGATTATTGAAATGTGTTGAAAGTCATGTACACGAGGTGACGAGTGTGTACACGGGCTAAATGTGAAAGATTTATATTTTTAAATTGTGTAGATCATTGTTGCGCATTTATTAAATTATTTTATCTTGTTATATTCTTCATCATTGATCTGAGATATATATTTTAAATTTGTTTGACCTTTTTCTGCTAATTGTTTTACCTGTTTAATTGAAACTTGATTTCTTTTATACTGTGCATTATTTGACGGTTGATTTTCTTTAAATTAAATATTATTAATATGAAGTATTTGACAATTTTAAATTTGATATTGAAGAAACGTATTAAAAATTTGAAATATTATTTTTCGGAATTATTTATTCTTGAATATTTTTGTAAGATTTTTTGGTACTCATTAGGATGGAACCGTGAGCTCTTTATTGTGAAAAAAATATTATTGTTGGATTATTATGGCATGAGCCGTGAGCACTTTATTATTGAAAAATATTGTTGTTGATATATTGTGAAAAATTGAAATATTAGGCACTTGAGGTGCAAATTGTGATATTAATACGCATGCGGTGGTATAAGGTCAGGGTATTGAAACGCATGCGGTGAGATAAGGGTGGCTTGATACGCGTGGCTAGTAGGGGTGACTACAAGAAGTCATGCGGTGTGATAAGGGTGGCTAAAATGCGGGATGCTATTTCGAAAAACATATTTTCTTTAAATAAATCGCGAAGGCTCCCGCGGTGATATAAAGAAATGAGATATTGTGAAATTATTTATAATTAGGGACTACGAGGCGGTACCTCGGTAGTGCCCTTGTTGATATTGATTTATGGCCATAGTTGCCTTCGATTAATTGTTGTGATTTTCATAAAGTTGAAAGAAATTTTGTTTTGATTCCACGAGATATTATTTGCAATTATTTGATGTCATTAAATGTGACATACTATTTGATTCATTTTCAATGTTATTTTTTTTACTATATTATTAAACATTTTACCAGGCCATTATTATATTCCAGTAGGGCCTCATCTGACCTCGTCACTACTCTACAGAGGTTAGACTTGGCACTTACTGGGTACCGCTGTGGTGTACTCATACTACGCTTCTGTACATCTTTTTGTGCAGATCCAGGTACATCTTACCAGCCTAGACGTCAGTGAGTTACTTGCGCACGGAGACTTCGAGGTATATCTGCCAGCGTCCGCAGACTCCGGAGTCCCGTTCTATCATTTTATGTTGCTTCCTTATATTTTATTTAGACCTTGATATATAGAGATATTGAGAATAAATTCTTAGAAGCTTGTGNAAATTATTTATAATTTGGGACTACGAGGCGGTACCTCGGTAGTGCCCTTGTTGATATTGATTTATGGCCATAGTTGCCTTCGATTAATTGTTGTGATTTTCATAAAGTTGAAAGAAATTTTGTTTTGATTCCACGAGATATTATTTGCAATTATTTGATGTCATTAAATGTGACATACTATTTGATTCATTTTCAATGTTATTTTTTTTACTATATTATTAAACATTTTACCAGGCCATTATTATATTCCAGTAGGGCCTCATCTGACCTCGTCACTACTCTACAGAGGTTAGACTTGGCACTTACTGGGTACCGCTGTGGTGTACTCATACTACACTTCTGTACATCTTTTTGTGCAGATCCAGGTACATCTTACCAGCCTAGACGTCAGTGAGTTACTTGCGCACGGAGACTTCGAGGTATATCTGCCAGCGTCCGCAGACTCCGGAGTCCCGTTCTATCATTTTATGTTGCTTCCTTATATTTTATTTAGACCTTGATATATAGAGATATTGAGAATAAATTCTTAGAAGCTTGTGATTTATTTCTACTTGATTTTGGGAGTTGAAATTGTTTGAATTGTAGTTTATTTATTTCAGATATTTATTATTATTCCGTATTGTTAGGCTTACCTAGTTTTAGAGACTAGGTGGCATCACGACATCCTACGGAGGGAATTTGGTGTCGTGACAAGTTGGTATCAGAGCACTAGATTCATAGGTGTTATGAGTCACAAGCAGGTTTAGTAGAGTCTTGCGGATCGTTACGGAGACGTATGTACTTATCTTCGAGAGGCTATGGAACTGTTAGGAAATATTCACTTCTTTGATTCCTTATCGTGCGTATTTGTTGACTTCAAAATTTTAAACAATTGTCTTTCTATTCTCTCACAGATGGTGAGGACACGCACAACTGGATCTGATGATCAAACACCCGCGTCCCATGTTGGAGCCGCAAGAGGTCGGGGACGGGGCAGAGGTCGAGGAAGACCACGTGGTGCAGCCAGAGCACCTGCACGAGCTGCTGCACAAGAGCCACCAGTAGCTCCAGTTGGAGAGCAGGCACCTGAGACGCCTGTTACTATTCCTGCACTTCAGGAGACTCTTGCCCAAGTTTTGAGCATGTTTGGCACTTTAGCTCAGGCAGGATTAATTCCACTTGCTCCTGCCACATCTCAGGCTGGGGGAGGAGCACAGACTCCCATCGCCCGTACTCCAGAGCCACGGGCCCAAGTTGACCATGCCCCAGAGGTTATACAAGTACAACCAGTTGTCCCAGTTCGGCCTGATATTAGGACAGCAGTTTCAGAGGGGGAGCAGCTCAGGCTCGAGAGGTATAAGAAGTACCACCCTCCCACTTTCAGCGGTTTAGCTTCAGAGGATGCTCAGGGTTTTCTGGAGGAATGTCACTGTAGCCTTCGTACTATGGGTATTGTGGATTCCAGTAGGGTTTCTTTCACGGCATTCCAGTTTAGAGGAGCATCCGACCAGTGGTGGCGGGCATATGAGTTGGATAGTCCCGCTGAGGCATCTTCACTCACTTGGACTC